>MU172969.1:294936-328228 GCA_016695475.1 Suillus decipiens
GATCAGATCGATCCTGCTTCTATCCGGACCACAGATCCGATCCGGATCACTCATCCGATGCGCTACAACTTCTTGTGTTCTAAGTCCACTGCATCTTTGCTTCTATCCCCTTTCAGTGATCCACCTGTACCGGTGTCCCGGCTGTGTATATTCCTGTCCTGCTTACTGATCCGTTACCTGTGCTTCATATCCGACTCACGTTTGCTGATCCGCTGCACATTTACTAATAGACTTCTGTTATACTTTGTGCATAGCCCTCCGGCCCCGGATTCACTGATTGTCCGTACTATCTACCTACAGTATATAAACTACATGTAAAACACTAGAGAACCTTAGTTCGAATATCATCTTAGATTCTGCTCATTCCGTTCATCCGAACCCATCCGTCCCAACTCTAAGTATCTTCCGAGACTTAGGATCTGATTCCTATAGTCTACATTTCCGACTCTACCTTTGGTAGTCCATATCCGTTAGTTTCTAGTACGGACCTCGTCCGCTACTAGTCTTATACCTCGCATTCATCCTTACGCTCCGGATACCCTCCGGACAAACTCCTTCCACCCACACGTTTCAGATATATACCGGACATGTCATATCCGATACCTCCGGACCTTCGGATCCACTACGCAAGCACTTCCAGACCCTCGGATGAAGGTTACCCCCTGGAAATAAAGGGCAGTACTCGGGAAAGGGGCACAGTGCACGAACTGAGGCCAAAGCCTTTTCGGATCCCTTATACATTGAGTACGGTCTTAACAAGCTACATGTATAGTTGAAAAAATTTGACTTACTGTTCTTGAAAGCATGTCTTGAAACATTCAGACAGAAGGGGCCATCCACAGGCTCATCATCAGCTAAGTTATCTGCATGGCCACTATCATCAAAGGTCTCATCTCCAAAGTCCATGGTCTCAAGGGAATCACACCCAGCTTCCAGCTGAGCATCAGCAAGTAGCTCCTGCATGTGTCAGGAATTTTCTAATGGCAATGAGTAGG
Organism: Suillus decipiens; assembly: GCA_016695475.1. Taxonomy (NCBI): domain Eukaryota; kingdom Fungi; phylum Basidiomycota; class Agaricomycetes; order Boletales; family Suillaceae; genus Suillus; species Suillus decipiens. The sequence continues at coordinate 295,932 of MU172969.1, forward strand.
AAACCAGTGGGATTAGAATCACTATACCTCGAATCTGGTGCTGTTCTTGCTCCCTGAGAAGCCGCTGGCATCATATTTGGGTGAGTGATGATCTGGTGGTCTGAATATTCATAGAACTATTGAGGGGAGTCATGGTGACCCTCGATGATGTTGACATATGTTTTCTTGGAGGGACCATGGTGGTGTTGAATGAAGGGAAGAATGTGTTGCAAAAAGAGAAAACCAACCAGCGGCTAAGGCTGATCAACATGAGATAAGGCCATGTGGGAATACAGAGGACGTCAAGATGACAAACATTGAAGGAATACTGGGATCAGGGCCAGGGATGAGCATAATCATGAGCTCATCATCAAGGATGATGCAACACAGAGACATTTGAATGTGGAGAACAGGGCCATGTAGGAATGCAGAGGACATCAAGACAACAAACATTGAAGGAATGGTGGGATAGAGGCCAGAGGCAAGCAAGATCATGAGTTCATCATCAAGGACAATGCAGAGACTGAAAGAGAAGGACATGATAAGCTTCATAAGGCATAGTGATAGCACCATGCCTTGTAGGAGATATCTGGTGCAATGATAAAAAAAATAGAGGCATTTCAGAACAAGGACATTGGCAATGCCATCAGAAGTGTCAGGGTTAAAAAACATAAAAAAACAGCATGATTCGGACCAGGGACAAGTGGGATGGTGAGCTCATCATTGGCAATGATGTGGAGGCAGAAAGGGAAGTGTGTGGGAATCATTAAACAATGTACTGGCAGGATTGTACCTGGTGGGAGATAGCCGGGGTGATGACAAATCGATCAGATAAGCCTACCTTATTATTTATTATCTTGCCCTCTAAATATTTCTGGAAAGTCATTGCTGAGTGCTGTGGCTATTGCTGAAGTACTGCAGCATAGGTTTCCCCTCCTCGTTAGTAATAGACATGTTATACTATATACATTACTAACAAGTGTGGGAACAGGTGTTACCCAGGTGGAGATGGAGTAATATTAATTTTGCTAATGCTCAATAAGAAAAGATTAGCTAATGAGTCATGTCTCATGGAGTGCTAATGGACAAAAAAGAGGTCTCCCCACCATTTTGAATGTTGTGCATGAACAATTGTATATTTTTCTCTGAAACTTCAGATATACAATTTTGACATATGCTACTTGCTAGGAAAAATACAACAGAATTTTTACAGAGTGTTGTAAAAGCACAGTAATTCAATTTTCAATCTCATGTCTCAAATGCCGATTAATGACTTTACTTTGACATATACTAGTTTAGGTGGTAGTTCACTACTGCTCAAGCTAGATTGTATCTTTACAATGTGTTCTACATGTAATAAGACTTGTCATGGGATCAGTGACAGCAGATGTGAGTATACTATGCACCAAATGGTACTAGACAGGCATGGCATGAACATAGGAAGGCATCTGTTGGATTTAGAGTATACCAGCAACTCAGAGCTTGAGACTGATAAAGTGCACAGCAAGATTTATAATGTTTCAGTTATGTAGCAAAACTGGGGGGAGGCATCTGGGAGGAGGGAGTCTCTTAGACCATATCTTCCCTACATAATAATAGGGTCTAACATATCGTGAGAATGTCTTCAAAGTGCTGCCAAGGGTGTGCAGTTGCTTTCCAGCCTCGTGGCATTAAGACAAAGTCACTGACTGTTCCGTCCGAAATTCTGTTACCTTGACCACTAGTAGTACAGTACTGCATCTGTGAAGTCCTTGTCAAACATGAATGCATGAATGATTGAATGACCGACAACAGCCTCTCGTTCACTCCTGGCCCTCTCCACACCGTTGCTATCACAACATTATCACAGAAGAACTCTTATCTGTCGGACATTTTGAACTTTTGGCTTTAGATATCGTATTACCCTTATCATCATCAGCACCATATGCAACGCTTACTCTTGGCAGCTTCTTTTAATGTGCCTCCCGGTGTTGCATCGTCATTGTTGTGAAGGAACAACGATTGACACGTTAATGTAGGTCTAAAACGGCTTAGTGCAATTATTACTATGTAGTACCGAAAACTTGAAATAAAGACTTATCATAAGGTTTGGTGTAAAATTGACGGGTCTTAAAAGGTCATAAGTTGATGAAATCCTTCAAAACACTCGATTATGACCTAGGTAAAATACTACATCCACTGCATGTTCGTAAAAATAGAGTTCAATATATATCTCAGACTCGTTCTTTGTCCTCGTAAACACCATCCTGTAAGAGAAAAAGTAAAAGTTAAACACCATAGACTTTATAAAATACGAGTCTTCTATTGCATACCTTCTTCTTCTGGACGTACGTCTCGCCCTCTTCCAGCATCTGTCTGCGGTAGTTATTGGAGTTGAGAACTTAAATAAACGGTCAGGCACTGCTCGGAATCAAAGACAATAATAAACATACTGGAAGACTCGCGGTACAAAAGATCAATCTGTTCGAGAGAAAGTCCTTTCACTTCGGGAACGAAGAAATACCTGCATAAATAGAAAAGGGGCATAGCCGGATCAATAATGTAATGAAGGCAGTCAGAAGGTAGAGCTCACGTGAAGAAGAAGCACCCGAGACAAGTCGAACCCCAGATGAAGAACACCTTAACACCCAGATGAGCGGTTGTAACGCCATTGACACCAGTGGTAGTAGGGTCGACAAGGTAAGGTGTTGCGTATCCTACAGATGTATTTTCGTAGTCAACGGAGAAAAATTAAGGGGAAAATGCCGTCTTACCAATACCGAAGTTCCAAAGCCAGTTGCTAGCCACGCTAAGTGACATGGCCTTTGCACGGATATTGAGAGGCTAGAGGTCAAGAAAATATTAGAACTGGTGTAGGTGATGTGGTTATTGCGCACTTACGAAGATTTCTCCGGTGATAACCCAGACAACTGGACCCCATGAGATAGCATAAAACGCGATATAACTAAGGAAGGGAGGAGAGAAAATAAGTGAGAGTGATCTGATAACAATTTAATTCCTTACATGCAAACGAAAGCGATTAAGACACGCTGCGCGGTTAGGTTTACTGCCACGGAACTGGCTACTCCGTTAATAGTAGCTGTTTTTGTCTGTCCTACTGTTACTCCGACCTATCATGAGTGAAGTGAGAAAATGACCTCCAGTGGATGGCGGGCTACTCACGATTGCGACGATGAATTCGCAGACACACATGCCAATAGCACCAATGAGCAGGAGGCGCCGACGACCCACTCTATCGATCAGTTGAACACCGACAATAGTCATTGCAGTGTTTACGACGTCGGCAATGATACTAAGAAAGATGTCGGTAATAAGAATGTGAGCTCTAGGTAAGAACGTACGTGATGATGAAGGCGTTGCTGATTCCGGCTGATTGGAAGAATGTCTGTGAAGATAGTTCAGGTCACCGATAATGAGCACGCGAAATTGAATGGACTGACAGTGCCGTAGTAGACTAAAGTAGGAGCAGAATGAAGGTTAGAAATAAGATCAGAGTTGGACAATGGCACGTACAGATGAAGTTGATTCCAGTCAGTTGTTGCCACTATTAAAGACGTATATGAGCAAAGATTACAAGTCAGTATAACAAAGGAGAACCTACCCCTTGCAGCCAAATACCAGTCCATGTTCGGAGACCGTTTTTAAACTCATTGTTCCTGAAACAATCTAATAGCCACTTAGCACGAATTTATAGGGAGGCATCAAATTACCAACCAATATAAGACCCTTGCCCGATTGCGCGATCGGCTGCAAGAGCGGTCGCAATCTCATCGAGTTCGAGATCAACTTCAGGAGATTCAGGTGGCATGGTCATGAGACGGGCCAATGATCTTCTGGCTTCGTCCTCGCGACCTTTGTGCATGAGAAACCGCGGACTTTCAGGAAGAAGGAGCTAGAAGAAAACCGGATTAGTAGAGCAGAAATCCTGACAAAGGAGCTGTGGGCTCACAAGGCCACCACTAAGAATACCGGCCCATGCGAATTGTACTGAGATGGGAGTCTTGAGAAATTACAAGTAAGCTCCATAGCATGACTTGCTCGAGATATTCAACATACCCTCCAAGCAAGATGGCTTGGTTCATTTTTTGTGGCATTTAGGACGATCGCAGCAAGTAATGCTCCGATAGTAACTAAAGATAGAGAAATAAAGAGAATACGATTATGATACAGAATAAGCACTTACTTGCAAGTTGATAAAGTCCGACGATCATTCCACGCAAGCTTTTCGGTGCGCACTACACGGCGTTTGAAGACCGTCAGGCTAAGTTTTTTTTTGCAGGATAAACGCTCACCTCGGACTGGTACATGGGAATCAAGCATGAGACAAGTCCCTAATGAGATCCATCGTAAGTTACGAATGAGAAGGAAGATATTGGTATTTAGAACATACCACACCGAAGCCGGCAATAACTGGTGTTATTTACGTATAAGAAAGTAATCCAAATCCAAGAAATTTGGAATGGAACATACCACGTCCAACCACGAAAGTGGCCCAGTGCGTATCCAGCTGTAAGCCCACTCCAAGGCAGAAGACACTACAAGAAGCGATGATGCCCCACTTTCGCCCTACAATGTCCGCCATAGGAAACGCAAGTAAAGCTCCAAAGAAAGTTCCCGCGGAAAGAATTGACACCTATCAGATCAATCGGTCAAAGTGGCATTAGAAAAGTACCATTTACGTACAACCAGACTTTTATTTGCTGTAGGAAGGTAATAATTGACGCCAGGCGTGGTCGAGGCACTGGGGTCATATACACCAAATGTTGTCAACCAGTCGGGCATGGCAATGATACCTCCAATGGTACCAGTATCATATCTATTGAATGTGAAGTAATGTCAATGACGAAACGACGAGCAACACGTTCATGAAAACGAACCCAAAGAGAATACCACCAAAAGCTGGATGTCAAGAGTATATGCATTAGTGTAAGGACTTGAGAGTATAGGATAACAACAGTACCAGCGAAAGCAGACATGATTATCGCCCAGAATAATGAACCAGTGGCGACACCAGTCCCTGATCCTCCAGGTCCCCCAGGCATTGTAGCGATTGAAAAATATACGGTAAGTAGAGAAGGGCGGACACGTCGGGGGGTAGAGATGCTGACTTTGGCAATTTAAGGGATTGAACAGAAAGCCAATTCGGCTTTTGGCGGGCACAAATCGGTTCAACTTGTTGATGGATGATATCAAGCATATGGTTCAGAAAGAGTCTAAATTAAGAGATCCCACACACCATATGCTGATGTATCAGCCTCTCTGAAATACTCATCCTCACGTGTCCTCGTCGTAGTTAGGGCCTCCATCCTAACCGGACAACCATTTGACAGTTCGTTGATTGTCCCGCGTTATACATACCGCGTTGCCTCAGCCGAACCTCTCTCTCCCAATATATTTGTAATATCAGGGTATCAGGGTATCGGCAATTAGACCAGGGCATCGGCACGATCGAAACGAAATAACAAGTCTCAGCGAATCGTGCCTGGGCGAAAAGCTTGCAAAATCAACATTTGTACACAAAGCGCCCGAAAGTCTTCTGACTTCCAAATGCGCTGGCTAGCGAAGCACCGCACTGTGTTCCTTGTCACCTGCTCCATCGTATATGATCCGAACTAGGGCTCCGTGAAAAACTACCCAATTCGTGCCCCATTCATTCGCACATAGGTCATCGCTTGCAAAGTCAAATGAAAGCGCCGCCCCGACTCCGAAGTGCAGGGCGAAGCATAACACTGTATCTTTGTCCCATCCCATATGATCCGAACTCCCGGATCTCTTCAGGCTATACCACAGATTTCGAGCTCCTAAGCTTTGGATCCGGGCATTTTACATGGAATGCATAACACTGTGCGCTACTTAGCCTTCGATCATGATAAATAATTGCGCATGGAATGCAGCCTCTCTACTACAAATCTGCATACCGCAGCCGGATCTATAGGCCGAGCGAGGGCAAGATGCACGTGAAATATGGGCGGGCGGTTTAGCTTTCGACGGCCACTAAAAATCCTCAGCGTCGTTCTTACGCTTTAACTCGCATTCTGTCTGCCTTGGACCGTGCCATTGTTTAAAAGTTATGTCTTCACCGGGTACGGACTAGTGCTTACCAGCCTCAGTGTCTTTGGTTAAACTTGGAATTATAGTCATGTCTCAAAATTCCAAAATATCGGGTGGACTTTTCCGCTGTGGCAGACATCCTAGAACCTGCTAGAGTTGTAGAAGGACTTTGAGGACGAATAGTGATATCCTGGATCTGTCATCAACATACGGGAGCTCAGCCGTCTTATCCAAATACATCTCTCTTCACACCCTATCTTGAAACGCGTTCGCCTCGCACCATATCCTCCTCACGATCGGAGAAATATCGGTAAAAGACTCGGAGGGATACGGTTGACTATGTGTATCAGGATTTTGTAGTGCAGTTTTTTTCTTATTGTATTATATTATTAATTTCCCCACACTGTGCCACACCCCCCGCAACCATTTGTCATGAGCGCTCATGAAGCCATCGGTGCTCATTGATGCCATCAGCGTACTTATCACCATCAATGTACTCGTCATCACCGCCAGCGTTTGCTGTTTACTATCACGGCTATCCTCACACCTTCCCACATATTTAGCGTCATACACCAAGCTGCAACCACCATAGGCAATATATCTCATCCGCATCAAAGGTACTAGCGAGATCCTGACAAGTTATATATCAATTGAACCTCATTAGAATTTGATTAGAATAGTGGGATTTGTTACTCGAGATAAAATTAATGCTAGGGTATAAAATTTATTTTTTCTCGCGTCTTGTGTGTAACCATCATTTTCAATGTTAGTCGTACTCAGATGATCTCGACTGTCTTCCTTCATTCAAATGCTCTGTCCCAGGTTGTAAAGACATCCTATCAAGTGATTAGTTATTCCAGTCACTGTCATGTTCACTTCCTGAGGAAGACAGCGATTTTGAAGCGAGATTCTTTATAGATATTGCACAAAATCATTAGTCTGGTACGACAACTTTAGCCCTCAGGCTATATAAAAGCCATCCTTGTCTCACTGCGATTCTGAGTCATGGTTCAATGCTTGGGATGCTTCTTCATTCTCCGCGATTGGGCGAGTCCACGTGCTCGAGACTCAAAGCCGCGAGTGTAGCTGATCGAGAACATACTCACCTCACTTCCTGACCACCATCTAAATTCACTAATATATTCAGCAACAACCAATGTTGCGGCTGTGTCGCCCGCACCGTTGACAATGTGGTGGCTGCAAAAATAGCGAAAATTGTGAGTTAATTTTCGCAATTCTTGAGTCACACTATCGAATATCAAATTTAGATTCAAATGATCCATGTGGCAGCAATGTCACTACCAGTGGTCTTGCTCAAACCATGTTACATCGTCAACATATGCATACCCATGGGCTAGTCGGCATCGAATAAACCAGGCACGACCGCAAAAACCTTCTGCGAGTGAATCCTAGGCAAGTTGATCAAGCAACTGCAGCTTAGAGCTTAGTCGAATCAGGAAGCGAGTAAATCAATTAGCTACTTCCTGAAAGCCCAAATTGTTTCCGGCGTCAAACAACAGTTGCCTCATTCCCAGAACATGCGACGTCAGATTCACCTCACGGTTGTAAACAGTGTTATCTTCAAGTTGGGGGGAGCAGTGAGTATGGAAAGCAGGGAGGATGGATGCTAGAAAGAAAAAGCTTATATGTCCCACGCCTTGCGATCAGCACCGAACTCCTTCAGGGGCTCCTTGAGCTATGAGGGTGGCGACGGTGCCTTTCGGATCGAGGTGGAACTCTCGGCACCACTCCTTCAGCTGCTGCTTGTGTATGTTCGTGAGTACGACCTACAGAGGAAAGGACCGGGTCTGGGATTTCCTATCCTCGCCAACATCGCCAGTAAACAGCAGCAGGTCAGTTGCCGCGTCAGAGGTGTGGATAGCGCCAGTCATAGTTAAACCTCGGTAGCATGGGCTGCGGAAGAGGTAGAGAACAGCAGCAAAACAAACAAAGAGGAGCAAGAGTGGGAAGGCGAGGAGCCGCCTCCAGCTGAGGGGAAAGCGAACCAGACATCAAAGAACGCGGCGGCGTTGATGTTGAGCTTTAGGGACGAGGGTCAGCGGCTGTGCCTACGCTGGGGCCATTATGCATTAATGATCGACGGCTTGTCCACTGCAGTCCGCTCAGAAACAGCGGGGGTCATTACATAATGCATTAATCCCACGGTTGTACGCTTGCTGTACGTCACTTGTAGACAGCTGCCAGGTGACCGAGGTACTTGCTGAGTGGTGTGCCTTGTGCGATACAGCATTCACTGTCAAGTCGATACATGCTTATTTTCTCTTCTTTACACCCAAACTTCTTCATATTTCTTACCTCCACGACGCTCTATCAAGCGAATCGTTCGGTTGACCCGGAATAGAGTCGTTTTTGGAGCACACTTAACTTCTATAGTATACACCGAGTCACCGACCAGATACTACTGAATGCCTCAAGTCCAGCAGCGCAGAGCTAGTATCATAAATGTCATAACATTCTTTATCACCGTTCTCTGTGATTCTCAAGTCTATGCAATGTGCACCTATTCGAGCTCGTGAGTTACTCCGAAAATTACCTTCATTTTTGTCTCAGAAGAATTTAGGACGGAATCGGAAGATTCTACATCCTGTACTCCCTTCTCCACATCGACTATCATCGGTATTGCTATTGGCGGAAGTAGGTGTGATTTTTCAGAATAGTCGGCATTAGTTCTAACTACAGTAGTTATTCTCTTGACCATTATTGGCATTATAGGCAGGATTCGCCGCCGAAGACTCCAACAACGTGCTGCCCAGACAACCTTTGTGTATGGAACACCCCGTAATACCTATGCCAGGCCACAAACAAATATTTATCGTCCATACCCCTCTCAATCACAATGCCGTCCCATCCCCAGTCAAATGCATTCGCTGAACCGACAGGCAATGACTGCAGCACCCTCATTTCCTCAACCTTCCCACCCATCTCCAATGACACACTCTGCACACACGCGATCACCGACCTATTCAAACCAAACTCCACACGTTTCACCTCCCTCTTCCCCAAATTCAACTCGCTTACCACCCCCGGGTTCCCCCTCCCGCCCTTCGACATATTCACGAGTTTCTGCCGATTCATCTACTATTCAAACACCATCCATCAGCGTCACCCCAGCATCATACACCTACCCACATGCCACGCCCGTCGGGCGTCCATCCCCTGCAGAGAATATGCAGATGATTGTCAATGCAGAAGTTGCGAATGATGAACCTCCACCGGCTTATACCCCAGTTTAAACAGTATGTAACATCTTCATGACTGTCGTACGAGAATACCCATTCTCCAGGAACTTATTGTAACTCTATGAAAAGGGTGTAAAGAACGCTGTCCACTTGATTTTTCGGTGTTCTCTCATTGTTTCTTGATGACTTGGTATCGTTTCGCTGCGCTCGCACGCTAGAGCTTGCGTGTTTTTGAACCTCGTCTATGTGTATCTGTTACATACGATAGATCATGAAAATTTGGAATTTCAGAGCTGAGTTCTCGCTTGTTTACGTGCCTATCAAAAGTTTGCGTCTCTCACAACAGCACATTCCCAGGACCATTTTCGTTCCCAACGTTTGATATCAACTTCCAGTTCGTCGCACGGCACGCTTGAAATTTCGGCCATACTGTTCTAGATTGTTGTTCTGGGCCCACGGTTGTACGTTTGCACTGACATTTGCCGTACGTGGGTCATCACTGGAGCTGCCACCGGGATACATGAAGTCACAATGACATCCCGTGCTCAGTGTGCCTTGTAAACTTGATATTTTTCGCCTCCACGACGCTCTACGGACAAATTATTGACCCGGGATAGAGTCGCACACCTAACTTTCATAGGACACAGGACTTGACACTACTGAATGCCTTAAGTTCAGCCTTGCAGAACTAGTATCGTAAGTGTCATGGCGTTCTTTGTCACCCTCCTCTGTGCTTCTCAAGTCTATGCAGTGTCTTGCTCCCACTCGAGCACGTGAGTTACTCACACAATTTTCCTCCATTTCTGTCTCAGATAGAATTTAGAGCAGAATCCTGCAGCATTGAATTCGTGACTAGTGTCTTTTTTGTTATTTTCGCGCGTAGGTTTATTTTTCCAGGATAGTTGGTATTAGCTCAAATTCAGTCTGCAGTTGTTATTCTGATGGCCTTTATCGGCCTTGTCTGCAGGACTTATCGTCGCAAAAGACTGCAACAACGTGCTGCTCAGGCACACGCACGATCATCAACCTATTCTAACCAAACCCCGCAAGCTTCACCCCCCTCTCCCCAAAATTCAACCCGCTTACCACCCCCTGAGTTTCCCCTCTTGCCTTCTCCCCCTTCGACATATTTACAAATTTCCGTTGATCCATCCACTTTTCAAACACCGTCCATTAGTGTCATTCCGGCAGCATACATTCCTCCACATGCCACACCCGTTGGGCATCCATCACTTCCAGAAACATGGAGATGACTGTGCATATGGATGTCGCGGATAATGAACGCTAACCTCCATAGCTTATACCCCAATTTAAACAGTATGTAGCATCTTGATGACTGTCGTACGAGATACCCGATGTTAACCAAGAACTTATTGCGACGTCATGAAAAGGGTGAACATTGAAGAACGCCGTCCACTTTGTCTTCATATTCGTTTCGCTGTAATCATCCGAATCTCCTCTATGTGTATCTGTCGCACAGGATAGATAGATCATGAAATTTTGAACCTTCAGAGCCAAGGAGAGCCAAAACCACTAACTTATATGTACTGGTTTCCTTGACTCGGTTTGAGATAGATCGAGACGTCCTTCAAAAACTTGAAGAAACGACCAAGAATCTTTTTGTCCACTTTGGGAGACCGTTACTACCTACGCTTGAGCCGTCCTACACATTGGCATGCATTCATGAACAATTCGGATTCTTTGTGTTCCAATTCACACATTTGACACGATTGCATCTCAAGTTTCAATTATTGGAACTTCGAAGTTTGGTACTTGCACATCACCATGCTTGCCATCGAAACGCAACCAGTTCCAATTTCTTCTCCCGTTCGCAGTATATCAAAGTCCATCATTTCTCAGTACTCTCAGCTAGCCCCGATGCTTGCTGTCGAATCTTTCGACCTCTCACCTTTTTCAGTACTGAAACTATGGTTTTCTGCGGGTCTGAGTTGCACGCTAACTATCCTTGATGTAGGAGTCATTCACCGGTCTTCTCGACGACGATATTCCAACATCCCTGTTGTTTCCGGACCCTCCAGAAACTCAAAAAAAAGGCATGGTTGCGGACCTGAGTTATGACGTCGAGGTTCATCGCTTCACCTTTGGGTCTTGGAATCTCTCTGACGCTTGGACTATAGATTAAGGATATTGCAGATCTCGCTCCCCGTTTCAGGGGTGGAGAAATTGAGGTACAATGTCTCCTTATGCCTATGACCGTTGGAGGCACTAATGATCTTTGTAGGAAGTGATGGTCATTTCGCCTAAACCAAGACCGATCTATTCCTCCAAGCAAGGCGTGGAGGCCGGCGATGGGGGCTCTGTGAATATCGATCCCACTCTACGCTCAGACAAAGTCACGCAATTCCGACTACTTTACACACTGTTCAAAGATTCTATTTCATCGACACATCTATGCAGAAAATGCGATGACTTCAAGCTCTATTCTATGCGGATTTTAAACAAGGAGCGCGTTCGAATTCGCAGTCCTCATGATCACATCCAACTTCAAATGGAAATTTGCGGGGAAATTCGCAAATTGCGGTCTTCTTTTCTCTCACCATTTATCTGGATCTATGAGGATGGCCTTGAAATTCATTCCATTGCGGTATGATTTACTTTTACTCTTGCGCTCCAGGTGCTAACAGTTTGAACCAGGAGTTTTATCCCAATGGGAGTCTCCAGGATTTACTCGACCGTGACAGGAGCCTGAACGAAAGTCATGCCCTGCATATAGCTTGCGAAATAGTAAGTCAAGCTAAACGACGCAGTTAAATATACTTACCTGCAATAGGTAGAAGCGCTGGACACACTTCATACCGCTGGTATAATTCACCGTGATCTGGCACCATGTAATGTCATGTTCGATATGTCGGGACATGTGGTTATTACAGGATTTGGTCAGGCATGCAGACCTGATTCAGCAACCTCTTTCCCGCTGCCTGATACTGGTCTGTATTGTGCTCCTGAACTCATCCTGGGGTGGGCACATGATTTTAGTGTTGACTGTTGGAGTTTTGGCTTGCTGATGTACATCATGCTTTTCGGATCTGTAAGTTTACCGCATCAATATCTCCCAATTATTTACGCTGCTTAGCACCCATACGTTGCTGACAACGACAACGACAACGCTGCCATTCTGCAAACAAAAGTTCTTCACTGCTCGTTGATGGTTCCCCAGACAGCGTCGGTATCATGGACAACACACGATCTTCTAGTCAAAGTAGGTTTTCGGAATATGTTAACACACAGACGCTGTCTGAAGCGCATGATTGGAACTAGTGTTTGGAGCGCAATGCAGCTCTTCGCTTGGACATCAAACAGATTAGGGCGCATACATACTTTTGCACTGTGTGAGTTGACAAGTCTGGGCGTTACCTCATTGTTGAAACTTGACATAGGAATTGGAAAAACGTGACCAACCGGGTCGGCAAGGGTTTGGACATAAATTTGCGAGTGCTTTCCCGCTGAACTGACATTCACTTACAATAGCACCCCTCGGATACGATGAAGATCCTGACATCAACTTGCGACACTCTGAAGACAGCTTGACTGTTTCGGAAGCAAAGAAAGTGGTGGTCCATGCAAAAGACGAACATCTGACATCAATCGAAGAGAGACTCATAGATTCATTTACTCCCATGCCACAACGAATAGTAAAACCAAAATCAGGATCCCTCAACGCGCATCCAGATGTCATTCTCCAGAATCAAAGACGCATATCCTCACAAAGCACTCGCCTAGAAATCGTACCCGAAGCTTCTGACGAAGAGGAATCCCTGGACGTAGGTCAAGTGGAATTCAGCACACAAGACTGTGTACGACGTTTCAGGCAGCCCTCTGCAGTCATGGATCTGGGACACACTCTAGCAGGTCCATTATCGTTGTGGGACGTTCTTGATTTGGAGATCAACTCTGTCTCCTCGCACTACTCTAAGTCAAGTATAGCCAGTCGTGAGGAGCCACGAGAGAACTTCGGTTCGCTCCGCAAAAGTCGGTCAGTAACCTTCCAAGATCGCGCCCGTTCCAACCTATCTATTGCAAGCACTGTCCCTTCCACCAAATTGCATGTCCGAAATAAACTCCGCAAGAGGATGCGTCCTGCAAGTACCCCTACACTTAGGTCCCCTCACCTTGATCCGCTACTCAAGGAACTTCCCCTTGGCGTCAAACAGATCGGCTACGGCATCGGCTTCAGTCCTATGGAACCCCTTTCGTCTCGCTCGAAATCGATTTATCAATCTGCTATCCGCGCATGTCAAAATTTGGTGCCAGTCATTCGTCGTAAACTCTCTAGAAAGACTCTATCGAAGCGCGAGACAACCACGCCGACAGACTCAAGTGATGCGATGGCAGTAATGCGTGGGCTCTATGGGCCAACCTGGACGCTTGGCATGGAGCCCCTGCCACCTTCTGCAGCTACAGACACACTCTCGGCTACAACCAACGACTCAGAAGGCCCAGTGACGCCGGAAACCCCGTTCTTTGCCCAAACAGTAGGAATAGTGCGCCATGAATCTTTGACCCTTCGCTTGGTACCGTCCTCGGGTGTGCAGCCTTTTATATGATCATTTTTTCAGCCTCGCAGTTACACCGCACTTCATTGATATCGATGTTCCCTCCCGAAGCTCAGATTTTTTCGTTGATCAGTTCCCTTATCCAATCACAAAACTTTGTCATAGCATGGATGTCTTAACGTTTCAACGCTCGCCTGTACATTATCATTATTGTAATAAGCATGTAATTCTCTGGCCTTTCGTGCATGATGGTGGTGGATTTGATAAGTGCGAACTCTCAAATATCCAATGGGCAGACGGCAAGGCAAGATCCATACTTACTAGGGATAACTCTGTCACAGTGGCCGTGACACATATTAGCGGGCACAAAGCGGACCTTATACCCTACCATACTGCTACTCGATCAACGTTCCACAACATGCAGGTAAATCATTATTAATGACTGATTGTGGACTTCTTTTAAGCAGTTACCAAAGAGCTGACAATAGGTGCTATCGTGACTAATGGAAAAGGTCCTTTGTATATGTTGGTCGGTCACGGTAGTGGTCGGTCCTTCTAGAACTTTAATTGTGAGTTACGCCATTATGATCTACATTGTATTCTGTCAAAGCTGAAATTAGGGGCAGTGGACCTTTTCTCTGGTGTGGCAATGCAAAGTCACCATACGGTCCACACCAACTGGGTATATATGAAGAGTCTAAAGTTTTGTAGACACAACTTGGTATACCCGCACTCAAAACCCTCTATCGATAACTTCAAAGTTCTCCTCCAATTTCTGATTTTCCCGATCCACCTCAAACATGTACAAAGCCCCCAAGAAGGATCCTCGCAGTATCATGGGCACCGACCGGAGGCCAAACCCACTGCGCTATGTGAATCTCAAGGAGTGGGACGACGGTGCCTACGGTGATGTATCATTTAAGGAATTTCAACCGGATACCCTTGAGGAGCCATGGCCATATAGATTTGAGGTAGCATTATATTTCTAACTGGACTGCTTTGTTCACTTAATGACCTGACTACTAGATCGGCGATAGTGTGTGGATCCACTCTACAGGTTATGACTGGTATCAAGGGAAAATTTCTGGCCAGGCCAAGGCTGCCCAGACGAAAATGGTGAACCTCTTGATACAATTGTCAGACTACCCTGCTGACTTGTGTTTTGTGACTGATAGGGTGATGGCCTTTTTTGGCCTGTCACTTATGGCCGTAACAAGCGCAGATACGCAGCACCTCTCAATGGCGAATTGAAGCCTGATGCTCCCCGTATAAGGAAGATGCTAGAGGAGGCAGGCGTCTTGTAAGATGCTGGCACCTACTCGGCGACGGCTAAGTGATTCTACGCTGTATAAGTATTTATATTCTATGCACCTAATCATCGCTACCATCTATTCGTTGACGTTGTAGTATCTTCTTGTTCTGCCTTTAGAGGGTTGTTCTTGGCTCTGTAATTCATTGTCTCCTGGCGTAGTAAAATTACAGGTGCTTGTGTGACGTGTGACTGAAATAGTACAAGCGCATTTGCCATGCAGTGGCTCCTGTCCGCTAGCTCCTACAACGTTAACATAATTCACAACTTCGACAGACGATTACCATGACGAAGACGTATCTTATGAACAGCCTGATTGAAAAAGTCAGTTCTTCAAAGTTTGCTTACCGGGATCCACTGAGCTCCTTGCAATCTTGATTACTATAGATGCAAGCTCCGGACCAGGACTTTCGGTGCGTGAAGTTGCCCGAAATATATGCCTTCGTGTTTTTAGAAGTTCTTGATAGATTTATGGGTCTAAACGACTTGATGAGCGAGATCAGACAAGATCCAGCCAGCTTCATTGGAGACGAGCCTACCGAGACAAAGGTTCTCAAACAGGTGCTTTCCTTGGTGGAAGACAGGATTTCGGAAGTCAAGAATCAAGCTGTCAAGTGGTATGACCCACATCACTTCTACCTCTCCATTAGGACTTATGACTTCTTTGCGATACTGTGCATTCAGTCTGGGTCAATTGATCAAGATCATCCGCGAAACGCAGATGGAGCTCGTGGTTGATAGCTTAATCAACTTCTCAGTGGGTAAAGATGATGAACTGCGTGATATCTCTGGCTTGGGTAGGTTATCGAGATCGTCGGACACTTCATAACCTGATAGCAAACATCCAGCCTTGAAAACTATTACTTCTGAGTTGCCGCTGGAAGGCAAAATCACTCCCAGAGCATGCGCAAAACTCGCACCAAAGCTTCTACAGCAAGTTACAAATGTAAGCTGGTTCTGCAAATGCTGATCCTGCTCTTGACACGGCCACTTGTAGACAGATACCCCACCGGAGACTTTGATCGAGACATTATCAACGCTATCTATACTCATCACTCGTTTTCCGGCCCATGTGTCTGATCCAGCCCTTACGCCGCATCCTCTACCTGCAATAGCTCCGCTTCTTTCACATTCTCGTCCCGCTGTGCGCAAACGTGCTATTCTGACGCTCTCACAATACGTCCCTGTAGCTCCTCCTGCGCTTGTCAACGATCTATTACAGACCCACATTCTCCCGTTCCTTGCACCTAATGCCAACCTCGAAAAACAGCGCACGACTGTGCATCTGGTTGCTGCTATCATACGGCAGGCACCACAGCAGCTGACGTCAGTGTACAACGACATCATACCTGGGGTCGTCAAAGCTGTCCAGAGGGACGATGATGAACTTCGTGAAGGTTGTCTTCAGGTTCGCAAATATTTCTTTTTCATCAATACTGCCACTTATCACTTGTGTTTAATCAGGCTCTTGAGACGCTGCTCTTGAGGTCTCTGACTGAAGCGGCACCGTTCCTGAGCTCGATAGTACAGATAGGAAGTCAGTTCATCAAATATGACCCGGTGAGCTATGAATTCACAACCTTGTATGGTTAAATCCAATTTTTCTACAGAACTATGCTGGACAGGATGGCGAGGAGGATGAAGAGATGGC
The DNA here is from genome assembly GCA_016695475.1 of Suillus decipiens. Classification (NCBI taxonomy): domain Eukaryota; kingdom Fungi; phylum Basidiomycota; class Agaricomycetes; order Boletales; family Suillaceae; genus Suillus; species Suillus decipiens. Next base: position 312,636 of record MU172969.1, read on the forward strand.
AGATGCAGATGATGACGAGGAGGAGGATGCTGATCTTGATGAGTGAGACTCAACATGATTGTTTTATTTTCTTATTTTGCTCACAATGCGTATTTAGGTACTCGGACGATGAAGACACATCGTACAAGATCCGGCGTGCTTCAACCAAACTTCTAGCTGCTGTGATCACTACTCGCCCCGAGCTTCTGATTTCACTGTACAAAGAGGTGTCACCTGTGTTAATATCGAGGTTTGGCGACAGGGAGAAAACTGTTCGGCTCGAAGTATGGGCGACCTATGTTGTTCTACTCAACCAGACTAGCATGTACGGCGGCCTGCCACAATCTCAAGAGAACGATCCTGCCATTAGGAAGAGGAAAAGAGATAGCGAAGAGAGGATGGATGTCGAGGAAACGCCATATACCCTTCTGCGTTCACAGGTTTCTTTATTATCCAAGGCCTTGCTCCAGCAACTCAAGTCACCGAAGACTCCGCCACCGACGCTTCAGGCAGGTTTCCAGCTTTTGCACGCTCTGCTTGGCGTTCTTCCTGGTTGTCTTTCCAACCAAATCGCGCCCATCGCCGCAATCTCTCAATCTGTGCTACTTCAATCGCCAGCGACTTCAACTTCGGCCCTTCATCTTACATGTCTCTCCTTCATCGCATTGTATTTTGCGACGCATGCTCCTGGAACGTTTACTATGTCACTTCCTACTCTGTCACCTGTTCTTTTGAAGTCAGCTGGAGAGAAGCACCCTCGAGTTGCTTCAGAAGCCTTCCGTGTCTTCTCTGCTTTACTTAATGCCACGAGGCCCGTAAAGAATGGCGAATGGGCGGAGCGTCTGTACGATCAAGCTTTTCAGCGTCTTAGCACTCACGACACAGACGCCGAAGTTCGCGGATGTGCCGAGGACTGTATTGCAGACCTATGGATTTGCGCTCCTGATGTCATCAAACCGAAAGGCGGCAAGGAATGGCAGGCCATATGTCGGACCACGGGTAATACAGGAGGAGCTGTCAGAGTTGTCACAAAAGTTGCGAGGGACGTGGAAATGAGTGATGACTGGGTGAACTGTTGCGTTGAATGGATAATGGGTCTCCTGAAGAAGAGTGAGAGGGGAGGGAAACCAGAGATATTCATCGCCCTCGATACTCTTCTAAAAAGGTCAGTTCATCTTCTGGGGATTTGGAAGCAGCCTCATTTTGTCCAGATATTCATTTGGTGTTCCCACCGATCTGCCACCCACTTTGGTCCCCCAGATCAGACCATACATATCGACAACAGACATTTCCTTACTGTCTCATGCATTGACTATCATCACAGTGTTACTCGAGCTATCTCCAACCGTTACTTTCCCTGAAGTTGAGCGCGAGCTCCTTAGCGATATCTATCAGATTGCACATTCGCCTCTTGTCTCGGGAGCAGCTCTCGATTCACTTCTGATGTTCTTCTCTTCGTTGGTGCAGGCTGATAGTCAAATTGCAACCCATGTTGTGCCCAGCTTGGCAACATCGGTGGAAAAGGCCAACAAGTCAGACGCCAATTTAGCTAACGTCGCTAAATGCATTGGCCAAGTCGTCCAAAGCTCTCAGGGAGTGGCAGCAGGAACTATCGCGGTCTACTCCAAGTATATAAAGGTTAGCCTAGGCACAATAACCTAGCGCCTTTCTCATATCGCGCTACTTCTAGAAATCTTCAAAGTCGAAGTCGACCACTTCTGTTGTGGTGTTAAGTCTGCTGATTGTCGGAGAACTTGGTCGTTTCATGTATGTCAAATTCTCAGTATCTCTATTCCATCGATAACCCTGTCAGTGATATGTCGAGGCAACAAGATACGTTTAGCAGTACTATCGAACATTTCGCAGCAGAAGAGGAGGAGATTCGTGCTGCTGCTGCATTCGCTGCGGGTAAGTGAAGTCTACACATTAACTGAGTATATGGATTGACGTACCTAGGAAATATTGCTATCGGAAATCTTCATCAATTCTTACCTGCAATCCTCAGAGTTGCAGAGAGTGATCCACACAAGAAGCTGCTGTCGTTGCATGCATTGAAAGAGGTCTGAAATCTAGTTCTCTTGTGTCAATTGGTGTTCTGAGAATCAGTATAGGTTGTCACACATTGCTCTCATGGGCAACTTGAAGGTGTTGCAGAGCAACTCTGGGCACCCCTTTTTCAATATTCGGAGGACGCGGAGGACAGTACACGCAATGTTGCCGCTGCTTGTCTGGGCAAACTTACCACAACACATCCCACACGATATCTCCCACAACTTCACTCTCGCATTCATGACGAGAACCCCGCAGCACGCGCCACTGTCGTATCTGCCATCCGACATACGCTTGCTGAGTCATCCCCATCGTACGATGAGCTTTTGGCATCGCTCATTATGGATTTCTTGGGTTTAATACATGACAAGGATTTGGTATGCCGGTTGCTTTCATAAATTTGAATTTCCTGACAAGGATTCTTCAGAATGTTCGCCGCCTTGCCTTGTCCGCTCTCAACTCTGCAGCAAGAACGAAGCCCCACCTCATACGCGATCACCTCCCAACGCTACTCCCAAGCCTCTATGCGGAGATGAAAGTCAACCCCGATCTCATTCGTACGGTCCAAATGGGGCCCTGGACACACAAAGTCGACGACGGTCTCGATGCGCGCAAGACCGCATGGGAGACACTTTACACTCTCGTAAGCTTTCGCCACACCCGTGTCCTCCCCTCACTCATGTACTCCTAGCTCGATACCTGCCTCGCCAAACTCGACTTGTCGATCTTCCTCTCGCACTTGCTTGCGGCCATCAGCGATCCGTCGGACGAGATCAAAGTGATTGGGCACATGCTCCTCGCACGGCTGTCAGCATCCCCGACAACATCCATCGCACTTGCGCAGCGCCTCGACGAACTTACACCCTCTCTTGAATCGACGATGCGCGGGACAGCCGTCACTAAAGACACGGTGAAGCAGGACATCGAACGCGCGGCAGAACTACGGAGGAGTACGATGCGTGCTGTCGCTGCCCTCAGCAAAATCGACAGTGCGGGCAGCGCACCCAAGTTCGACGCCTTTGTGGAGGAATCGCGAAAGAATGAGCAATGGGGCCTAGAATTTAGGGAGTTACTCGGACACTGAAGGATTTCACTATGCAGGCAATGAAGGCTCTTTTTCGCAGGCAAAGCGTTCCTATAATCAGGATATTTGTCACGTCTCCAAGTCTGTGATATGGGTAGTTACTTGAGTCTACGTACTGGTACTTACAAATTGTACAATCCTGCATCTGGCGCCCTTTGTTGCATCCTCACTCAATAAGAATTTTGATGGGCCCCATGAGTCTATGACATAACCAATCCCTTCATCTTCTTCCAGATGAGAGCTGCAGCCTCCTTTCTCTCTCTTGTGGCAGCCCCTGCTCCAAGGACGCTCTTGTTCTCAATCGCCCGACGGGAAAGGTACGGCATAACCTAGACATGACAGCGCGGTTAGAATCATCCTCGAACCCACAGATAAGAATAGCACGACAAATGAAAGACCTTATGAATTGATGCAGAAGAGCCAGTCCCGAAGGGAATAGCATAAGGAATAAGGAAACTCGCCTGCACCAGTGCACCGAATGGGACAAATTTGATCACACACGGCCTTTCACACCGCATCCGCCCGACGAGGTAATTCGTCAGCGCATCTGACATCCCTGCATATCAGACAATGAGTTCATGCTACATTGAACAGAAAGCAAAGAAAGTAAACGTACCATACAGCTGCCCAAATGCGATCCTCTCCCCAACTTCAAGCGGGATCCACACCGCGTCTTTTTGCACCTCATCAACACCAACACGCTCACCAACTCCTAGACCCTTCTTAACAAGTTCATCGAGGATGAACTCGCATGAGGTCCAGTTATGCGTACCAAAAAAGACACCAATGCCTGGTGCACCGAATCGGCCGGAACGGTGAATGTCTCGGGAAATTGCGTCGATCAACAGGGTCGCACAGTCATTATAGCACTGGTCCGTCGCATCCTTTGAGGGTTGAACAGGGGGTTCAGGGTCGGGAGATATGGAGAGCGAGCGTGAGTGATTTGATGGATAAGATTCTACTGCGGAGCTAGCTGAACGAGCCAGCTGATGGGCAGCAAGCTCGTATGGGTGATAAGCTCCCCGGACAAGTTTCACTCCAAGTGCATATCCTCTGGCATGAGCCAGCGCCAGGGAGTGCGTGAGGTGCGCGGGCGTACTTTAATGTTAGCGTGAGCACGTTTGATCATTCGCGTAGATATGAGTACTGACCGTCGTAGATAAGCTTGATATGTCACATACACCAGAGGCCGCACTTTGTCGTGAACGGGTTCTCTCACGGATGGAGAGGATGTCCAAGAGGAGATGTCCCACCATGTCTGTCGGAAGTTATTGGAGGGGAGCTTATTGAATCGCTCCATCAATGCGTGTCCAAACGCATCAATGGCGGGTTGATACCAACTATAATAGTTCGGTATGCAACATTTAATAAAGAGCCGATAGACTCGAGACACACCTATACTCTGCATCGATGAACACTCTTATTCTACGTTCTTCAGCACGTGTACAAATCTGCACAAGGTCGTTGTATAGCTCTTTCAGGTCATGGATGTCAGATTCTGTTAGAGCTCTTGCTGATGTAGAGGAATGCAAGATAGAAAGATCAGATGGTAAAGGAGTCCCTGGAAAGAGTACCGGTGGTTCCAGAGATGCTCGAGTATTTGTGAGGTGTGTTGACAGGTTGATCAAAGATTGGGCATTTGGAAGCATGGCACTCTGGACGACCATGAATATTGTACTGCTCCTAACATAATACTGACAACTCACAAGTTTCACAGCAACCCAAGTCCGCCTCCCTATGTGTCCGTTCTGAGATCCATCCATTCCGTCTTCGAAATCGGCAGAGGCGTTGATACTCCTTATAATCTCCTCTACGAAATGCTTGTGTGCAGGCCGCCTTTCCACGTTCGTCTGACCTGCTCCCCCCTCCTCCTCGACTTCAACGGTATAAGCAAATATAGCACCTTTGTTTTCTGTGCGGAGAGACGTGAGCAGTGGTAGTACACCATTGGTTGTGTCTGCACCGACAAACTGCCGACTTGGTTATGGCTTCAAATTAACGACGAGAAATAGATGGCATATACCTGATGGAAGAAAGTGGCTCGCACAAAAATCTCGACTATCTTACTCACTCCAGGGATACCGAACAAGATGTCCAATATTGTCGGTGCCACATCGACGAGGGGAGCTATGCTGCATGTCCCGTACACGATATACGCACGCACCAAATCCGACAATGTGCGTGTGTCAAAAGGCGCCGTTTCGATATTTGAAGCATCGTTATAGAATGTGTAGCCCAGCACGGAGGTAGTCAATGCACTGGAAAGCACTAGCACGCGTCCCAGTCGTCTGAGACGTGGGGGTGGAGCAGTGGAAAAAGCTCGAGCATGAACAAAGAGACGCAGCGCACCTCTACGAGTGATTACATTCATGGTTGTAGATGAATAAGAGATGTGCTTGAGCCTAGAGGTTGAGCCGAGAACGGAGCTCGAGGCTAGCTCCGTCCGATTAACATACCCACACGTACGGGTACGGGTACCGGGGCATTGCAGGAACGCGAGGAACACTAATCACCTGACGGCATGCCAGCAAAGGTTATCACCTTCGCCTGCCATTGATAGAGTCAAAGAACATGGATTTTTATCATGTTTATGACAAGAAAGGAAGGCCTGTAAACTCGTAGAGTGACCAGTAACGACTCGACCGGGAAGCGCCGACTGCCTTTCACCCCTAGTACTAATTCAAGCTTGTTAATTCCACAAGCAACCACCCATGAGCACTATATGTCCTTGGTCAGTCAACGAACTGTCATCAACACGCCCTGAATCTGGGCAGTCGCGTCCTTATACACGTCAAACCAGTGCATCCCGGCGACCATGGACTGCCCAGTCACGCCCTGGGACGGCGCGTCCTCAGACCGCCGCTTCCACCATGCACGATGCCAGCTTTGTCATTGCTCTCATCGAAAGTCGAGGCATTGCGCACGAAGTGGGTATGGCCGCTCTCGACAAAGAAACGGGTAGAGTCATGCTCATTCAAGTAAGGCCTCGTCTCATACCAATTCACGGCAACTAACACATGAAAATTAGCTGTCGGACTGTTCTACGTATGTAAAGACTTTACACCAGATGCATGTGCATACGCCATGCATGATCCTAGTTCCTGATACGTTCCTATCCTCTGCAAACGCAAGCCTTACTCCTTCTGTGTCTGCCACGCGAGGAGCTTCATCGACATCGCTATCTGTGCAATTCATTAGGGAAGAGTTTCCTCAAGTCCCCATCGAATCTGTGCCAAGGAAATACTGGAATGATAGCGCCGGTCAGCCGATAACAAATTTCTCCCACATATATGCGCTTAACTATCATCTAGGCTATCAGTTTATTGCTCAGTTCTGTGCTGAAGACGACGAGCGTGCAGCCACACTAGTCTCCGTGACAGACAAGTCATAATATTATATATTTGCATCTACTTTGCTAATTGCTAGCGTGCAGGTACTATACACTCTCTGCCGCATGTGCTCTTTTCAAATTTGTAGAAACTCGCCTCAACACCCGATTTTCTGCGTGTTCTCTTCGTATACGTTATATCCCTGTCGAGGGGACGATGATGATAGATCCAGAAACTGTTAGAAACCTGGAGCTAATCAACAATCAGACCCGCAAGAAATCCACGCATTCTCTCTTTGGGTATCTAGCATCCTTTATTCGATTGGTCGTGGTGTGACATGTTTTAGGGTGCTTAACCATACCTACACCGCAATGGCCATGCGACTCTTGCGAACGAATATACTGGCACCCATAACAGGCAAGTAATTGCGTTGTATAGAGGCCAATAGGTTGATTCCACACACCCCGCCTATAGCCCAAAGCGCCTTGGATGCCCGCCTAGACGCTGTAGAAGGTCTGATATAGCATACCTCTGCTTCAAGTACTGACCTCTACATTACCATAGAGCTGATTCACAGCGAAGATAGATTTACTGAGATTAAAGGTGCCTTAAAAGTCTTGAACAAGATGGACTTCGACAAGCTCATCTCATCAGTGAGCCCTACTTCGTGGCTTGGACTTGAACCTAACTCCTAGTCAATAGCTTGGATTTTCTGAAGTACGGCCAACAACGACAGCAAAAGGAGCCTTTTCCCGTGTATCACAGATACTCAGCTTGCGCACTGCTATCCGAAGCCTTCCATTTTTGCAGAGTGCTTTGAATGGATGCAAGTCTCAGCTACTGCTGATAATACATGGCGTGAGACCTGCGCCTCGGTTTCGAATCTGCAGTTTCTCATACTACAGCATGAATACAGATACTATCTGACGAACGGTTGACTAAGATCGAAGAGCTCATCGCGGAAAACCTCAATGACGACGCAGGGACAGTTAAGGTAGTTGGATTATGCTATTGTCGACGCTGTCTGAACAGCCTCTTGCTAGGGAGGAATCGGTGCGATTAATGCAAGAGTATACGCAGTTAAGGTACGTTGATAACCACCTGCTGTCTACTAGTTGGTTCATTGTCGCAGGCAAATCGCAACCGTCTCTTGGATGTTGCTCGCGAAACTTTCAAAGAAAATGTCGCAGACATATATCAGCTCAATGACGCTCTAAGTGAACGACATTCTCTGCCCCTTACTCTCGTTTACCAAGAAAGTGGCTTCGTGTTCGCTCTCAAGAAGGATGAACTTGAGGACGAGCTACCGAAGGGATTCATTAACGTGTCTGCGCAACGGGCTCGTTGGCTGTTCTCAAGCATTGATCTGGTAAGACTCAACTGAATTGATAATACGTGGTCCAATGTCGGATAATAGAAAAAAATGAACGCTCGAATGAAAGACTCGTTAGAGGAGACGCTGGTATTAAGCGACAAGTACGTTTTCACTGCGACTCCATCGACATTCGAGATTAATAGCATGCAAAGGATTATCCGGGACGTCGTAGGGCAGATTATAGCATTTTCGGGGGTGCTCTATTCTGCTTCGGAAGCGGTAATGACATTCTCATTCAAAACTCAGGTTTCTCAACGCCAGTTCAGGTTGCAACCATTGACTTATTGTGGTCTTTCGCTCATGTCTCCATCAGTCCGTCATTCTAATCAATGTACTTGCCTCAGTCTAATGAAATCTTCATTAGTGAGAGGCTACGGTACGGGGTGCCAGCTTTTTTCAAAGAACCCCAACAAACTTTTTCCTTAGTGCGTCCCGAGTTTACTGATACCTTGGCGATCAAGAGTGGTCGTCATCCTGTCCTTGAAACTGTTCAGTCCGCCGGAATGGTCATTTCAAACGACATGTATTGCAGCGACGCTGCACACTTTCACATTGTTCAGGGGCCAAAGTGCGTTTCACAAATGATTCATTGTCCGTATATACAGACATCCATACTCTTCAACAGCATGTCAGGTACGATGTGCACCACCAATGTCCCACTGACCCTTCTCAGCGTTTTCATAAGGGAAAAGCACATATCTGCGTCAAATGGGCCTTCTCACTGTGATGGCAATGGTCGGTTGTTTTGTGCCTGCTGAGTATGCAAGCTTTCGGTGAGTCATAATTATCGAATTTAATTAAATATTGATGCATTTATTCTCTCAAGCCTGCATGACGCCTTACTTACTCGGCTCTCCAATGACGACGATATAGAGAAGAGCCTCAGCACGTTTGCAAATGAAATGACATCCTCCGCTATGATCCTAGGTCTTGATGTATAGATGAGTCTGTCACTCGTACTGAACTCCTCCTAGGCATCGCGACACCAAGAACACTGGTACTCATTGACGAATTAGGCCGAGGGACATCTCCTATTGAGGGTCTTGGTATAGCACATGCTATTGCTGAGGAACTCATCAGATTGAAAGTAAGCACAGTTGCTCGTACCTCGTTTTTACTCTTACGGGAACCTCAGTGTTTTGTCCTCTTCGTTACGTGAGCACGCGACCATGAGGTTGCTTCGCGCGTTAACCCGACTGCCAGCCATTTTCACGAGCTATCGACTACTCTTTCTCGACAGCCTGCTGTGGTGAAGTGAGTGGCCGTTACTCTTTTGACCAAAACACATGATGAGCTTGTTCAGTTTGCATCTATCTGTCCAGGTGCTTTTATATCCCTCTCGACTGCAGCTCTTTTACAGATTGTCGTCCAGCGTTCACGTCCATCGGCCTCTAACTTCGGTCTGACATTTCAATACAAGTCAACTTCATATCAATGTAATACATTATGCTCAGCTAATGACGTAATTATAGGATCCTTGACGGAGTTCCAGAGAACTCAGGTCACTATGGTGAGTCGTAGACAACAGACAGACAGAGCAGGCATCCAGACCAGTCTCGGTCAGGACTGGAACTAGCCAAATTAGCTGACCTCCCCGACGACGTGCTCAGTGAAGCGAGACGAGTATCTGAGATCATTACTGAAAGGAACCTGCGTTGCGAGGAGGAAAGTCGCATAAACGTCTTGACGATTCGTAGGCGTGCACTTTTGAAGGTATTGTCAATTAGCTCCCTGAACGTTACTAGTCTTGAATATTTGATATCTCCTCAGCTTCATGCGCAATTGAACCAAGCGTTAGATCACTCTTCGCTTCCTGGGGGGGAACTGGTCGCATATCTGGCACGACTGCAGAGGGACTTCATGAGGACTCTGAAAGACACCCTTTGATGATTGTTAATCAAACGGAACAAAATACTTCACTTGACTATACGAAGGTAACATCGTCAAGCCCTTACTTGCCTATGGAAGCTCGAAGAGACAAAACAAGAACACTTCTTCTCTTTGCAGAAACTCTCGCTATGTTAGACCACGGTCATGTTCTTACCAGCTTCTAAAATCATTAGATTTGAGTTTAACTGATTTTTTTTCGTGTGCAATGTGCGATCAATTGATCATCACATCAAGCGCCACTTTGAAGTTGTCAGCAGAGGCCTAATTGCCTGACTAAAGTACATTACCGTTTCTTTGTTTCAGTCAGTAATGCACGTTGCGGAGTTGAATCATAGGAATACAAACCACGCATATACATCAGGCAATTGACTTGAATATGACAAAGCTTTAGCTAGCTTTGTCAAATGTACAATATTAAAAATATATATCATAATTGCAGATCATATGACAAAGGAATAGATAGGCAGACTACACTGGTGGGATCTCCCAAAGCTGTAACATTGATAGGTCTATGGTACCACATTGTAGTCTACTAACATACTGGAGTGTTGTTGTCAGAGATATCTATTCCTGCATAGGTAGCTTTCAATGACAGAAGCCAAAACCACTGACAATGTGCTAAAAGATGACATTGAGTTATTATACTCTATCAATGTGCTATTTTTCAACTGAGTATGTCTGACTTTAGATAGGCAGCTTCTGATGACAGAAGCTGCAATCACTGACAGTGTGCCAGGGGTTGGTATTGAGTTGTTACACCCTATCGAGTGTGTCTACTGTTATAAGGGGAGAGTCTGATTGTGGAAGCCACAATCATTGACAATGTGCCAAAGATGACATTGAGTTATTATACTCTACCAATGTGCTATTTTTCAACCGAGTATGTCTGACTTTAGATAAGCAGCTTCCGATGACAGAAGCTGCAATCACTGACAGTGTGCCAGGGGATGGTATTGAATTGTTATACCTTATCGAGACGGTGATGTTCTGTCGAGTGTGTCTACTGTTATAAAGGGATATTGTGTTTGTGGAAGCCACAGTCATCGACAATGTGTCTGGGAATGATATTGAATTATCATACCCCATCACAATGCTGTTTCCCAACTAAGAGTATCTAGTCTTGGATAGGCAGCTTCCGATGACAGAAGCTGCAATTACTGACAGTGTGCCAGGGGATGATATTGAATTGTTACACCCTATCGAGATGGTGATGTTCTGTCAAGTATGTCTACTGTTATAAGGGGAGATTCTGTTTGTGGAAGCCACAGTCATTGTCAATGTGTCTGGGGGTGATATTGAGTTATCATACCCCATCAAGATGCTCTTGTTTAACTGAGCATGTCTACTATTACATGGGCAGCCTCCTATGGCATAACTTACCTTTGGCAACATGATGTGGAGCTCTGGCACTGAGTTACCAGGTCCTATCAAGGTGGTGGTCTTCAACTAATTGTACCTACTGTTACATGGTTAGCTTCCAATGCCGCAAGCGACCATCAGCGGCACTAGGTTGATGTCTGACATTATATTTTGATCACACTTTGAATATGTTCATATAAATAGATTCATATGGATAGATTTTTGAATCAATCACATTGGGATACACCGGGCCTACAGACAGTACTGTTATGAAAATAAAGAATCAATTGGAAACAGCAACTAATTCTTGCAAGGCAGCGTGTCTTGCCCTAATCTTCGACAATGCACTATCTTTGCTGATGCAGTGCTGTGAAGAAGACGAGTTAGGAAAAACACAACTATGAAAAGTGTTAGCATTAATTTAGAAGCATAAAAGTGAATCAATGCATTACGAACCGTGTCCACCACATTAACAGGTCAGTCACTTCCTCGGTTTCATCAGGATCATCCAATAAATCAAGAATACTATGGTAAAAATTTTCCGAGTCTGTGACTGTGTCGGTACAGGAAAATACTGATGACGAACTCAACGCAAACCAGACCTGAGGGAACAGTCAGCAGAGGCGGGGGGAAAAGATAAGATTTATGTGCCTGTGTAGCAATATAAGCTAGGGAACCTTTGGTTACAGATTTCATGCTGTGAAGATAAGCATTGCCGGATCGTGTGGCCTTTGGCTCTTTATCTACCGAACTCAGAGATGTAAAGACATGTTTGAAACCCTATGAAGTGGAAGTATTTGAAGTGAGAATTTTGTAGCAACTAGAATGAGCTCACGAAAATGAGAATGTCACTCTTCAACAAACCCTTCCATGGGTCTTCGACATTATAGTGAGACTCAGCATATAAAAAAATGGGCCACTGGTCACCCTGAACAGCGAGTTCACCACTCTTTAGATTCTGCTTAGTTCTGGGCAAACTTGTGGTGGTGAATTAATACGATGATTAGAAAACTTACTCTGGATTTGACCAGTCGAGGCCTGTGGGACAGAGCAAAGCACCAGTGGCTTCGTGGTTAAACCCACGATCAGACTTGATATTGTGGGAGAGGGGTAGTATGACTGCTTGTCCTCTAGGCACAATCCAATCAAGAACGGCAGATTTAAGGGTCTTTGTATCATCCCCTCGCGCGCCAGAGGTGCCCTTACCAAGCTGCAAACAGTAAGCATGACGGACTTCAAGAATAAATAAAAACTTGCCAATTCTCCTACGTGAATAACATCCTCCTCCTTGCCTTTCGTCAAACAATCTATCAGATCAGGATATGAATCTATTAGTTCGATGAACACCTTATGTTCTCGCTGAACACTACCATTGAAAGTAGTCGTAAGTCATGACAACTTGTAAATGTTAAAGTTGTACTCACTCCGCTGGATAATCTTCAATGGGAGAGTCTTGCAGTTCTTCTAGTCGAAGTATGCCAGCAGTCAGGAGAGAAGGATAGTTACATAGGGCAAATACTGTCTGACCAAAGTGTTGGCCATGAAGAACAAGAGGATTGGATGAAGTTCTGATGAGGGCAAGTCAGGTTGACTATGATATATTATTTGAAAATAAAAAAACACTTATGCCTTTTTATGCGGGCCCATACAAAGAGCTGAACCGCTACACTTGTGCGAAGGATCGCCTTGAGAGTGACTGTTCTCGTCGCTACTCATAGTGGGTTGAACTGGGAATGTGGTACCAGTAAATGAAGCGCTTTATACGTCCAAACAGACAATTATGTAGTGATGAACACTGAGTGCCATAGATATTGTATCTGAATCAAAACCTGGCCATCCTAGCACCATAGACATCGTAATTAAAAAAAAAACTCGCCATCCTAGCGCCATATTGAATGGCGCATTACCTCACCAGGCAATATGGTCAGCTTCACACGTATATTTAATTCTACAGCACTGTCACAGTAGCCATTGCACAATTTGGACCCATATGCCCGGGTCACCCTCTCGAAAGCGGTTTTGACCAAATGTACATGTTGGAAACAGTGTCACAATAAAGTAAGCTGGTCAGTATGAGCAGGCACTACCAAACTCATAATTACTTCAAGCTTCCAGCTATCCTCTCATGTGGAGGAGCTATGCAGTAGTAATTGCAAGTGAGTAATCAAGCATTGCAGAGAACAATGAAATATATTTACCATGCAGGCAGAACAAGATATTGGTCCATTCATCAACCCAGACAATGGGTGAGATTTGACGCATCAGCAGATAGGAAATATGATGGGCCTGAAACTAAATCACGTAGGCGCTGAGGAGGAATCCAAAAGTGATTTGGAGTCTGAGCTGTGTTGCATCAAAGAACAGCTAAGGAGCGCAGAAGATAATATTGCTTACCTTTCTGAATGGGTGAAGACATACAGGCACAGGTGGATGGAAGAGTACTACCGTGCTGAGAACCTCGAACTTCATATGCCATATGGCATTTGTGTACCTGACCTTGATCAGATTCCAGAAGGTGCCGCTTCACCCAAACTTTTTGCGGAGTGGTCATCGGACACTGTAGGAGCAGGCGCAGGACATAGCAATGAATTGTGAGTATGGGCATGTCATTTTGATACAAAAGCAGAGGCACCTGTGAGAAGACCCATGCCTGGTGAAGGTTCCAAGATCACTTAGAGTATGCCGTAGCCGTGACCGCACAGTTTCTGATGTCAAGTTTGAATTAAAATTGTTGATGATATAGGTCAAACACTTACCATTAGTATGGTGCCGACCTGACTCATTATTCAATGAAATGTATGAAGAAATGCATTCAGGGTAAAGAAAGTGCTGTTATAGTGAACGACTGTATATTTGAACTCAGCTGGCATTCACTGGACACTTAGGGGTTCATGCAAGGCCTTGCCAACGACAGCCTCAAATAGAATTGCTTGATACCATAGCTGTATGATTAGATTTAGTTAGACACGGCATGCATGCAGTAGAATATTGCTTACTTCATTCGGCACCATGGAACATGTCCTCTCTGACAAGGACATGAACACCCCTGTCCCATCTCCAGGACCACATGGAACATGTGGGGCGCGGTGAAGCTAGCAAGCCTTGAAGACAAAGGTAGCATATAGAAAGATGGGAAGCACCGTCCTGATAGAAGAATCGATGATGAAGATCAAAGCCTGAAATATACCATAAGTTGAGTTCTGTGTGATATAACATGACTTACCTGTAAACCATAGGTGATACCCAACATGATGATGGAAATCAGCAGCAGAACCGCATAGTTCAATGACACCAAGGGATCGAGCGTCCGCCGCAGGGAGTCCTCGCCCTCCATGTAGCAAGGGACCTGACAAAGAATGAACTTGTCCTGCATCTCAGGCAACCACTTGGGAGACAGTTGAAGTGTGGAAAGAGCCAAGGGGGACGATGTCAATTGAATAGCGATCGACTGACAGAGAGGGACATACACTTGAGTATGATAGATGCACATAGTATACTCGTAAATGCCAATAGCAGGTAATTCTGAAGGAGACATCTTAGTGTATTTCCATCGAACAATCGAACACCAGACAGACCATTATTGTAAGCACTGCCAATATGACGTTGAGGACTGGATCCATATGAGCATGGTTCAATTGTGAGCAAAGGTGAATAAGTTGAAACTGAGGAGGAGACCAGTGTGAGATTTGCACGAAATAATGCAGATGAAACCATATAGCGCATAAGTACAGTACCTCTCACAGGTTGGGACGAGTGTTGTAAGAGCATAGCGGATCACCACATTTCATGTTAAATAAAATCAAATAAATAATAGAACTGAAGTAAGAGGAATAATATAGAATGAGTTCAAATGTACAACTGATTGATGAGAGACACCAATACAAATGCGAGAGATATGGCAGACCCACGACTGTGACCAGGGTGGGGAAAAGGCTACAAACAGAGGCGGTACAACTAAAAGTGAGAGCATTACCGAATATTAAGAGGTATCGGAAGGAGTGGATGAAGTCGAAAACCAATCATCAAACAAATCATCATGCAAACGTGAATCATACATCGTGACCTTCCCCGAAGACGTGCCTATGATGATTATATTAGTGTGATAAAATCAACCAAATGCTGCATACCCACCATCATCAGTAAACTCCAATTCAGCATTCAGTATGATAGCTTCAGAGAACATGTCTACCTCAGCCTGTGCCCGCTGCTTCTTCAAATCCAAAACATGGAAAACAGACATAAGTTCATTAAGTGTTTTATCCTCCTTTCGTGTGAATGCGTTGCCGTTATCGGTGGGTAGGAGCTCATCAGTTTCCATGAAAGATGCGTTGATATATGTACCAAATTTGATGTTACCGACCAGGGCATTTGTCAAACGAGGCATAGAGAGAAGTTGGTTGTCATGCTGCACAGTACAGTGGCTCAAAAAACTGTCCACATGATTTGACATTTTTCACTATCTATAATATTGTGTGAGAACAAACAAATGTCTCAAGGACATGCTGGTACCACATTGTAGCATGGCTTC
>MU172970.1:0-13941 GCA_016695475.1 Suillus decipiens
TCTAGGAGAGAATTGGTCCGAGCCAACTCAGCCAGGACGTTGTTGACGGCCGTCAACAAGGACTGTCCGTCATCCTCCACAACTTCGGACGGATCCGGACTGGGACTCCTCTGACGTCTCTTACCCTTGCCTCTGGGAGATGGGGATCTGACAGCGCGCTGCCTCTTCTTGCCCTTGGCCCTCAGAACCTTGATGGATCCGGGCCTTCCAGGACAAGTGCCCTTGTCCCTACAACACGGATCGCAAGACTTGATCTATCCGAAATTCCGTTAGCTCGGATCTGAAACGTTTCTACAGACTTACCAGGGCATTCCTGTCCACATCCGTCCACAGGCAGATCCGACCTTTCCCAGCGCAACGCACACAGGATCCGTCGTTATCCGAAGACAAAGCACGAGACTTCCGGAAGTTAGGAAGGGACATAGAACGAACATCCGAAACTCACTGTCTCTGCCACTATTTCCTTCCGCCTCTTTTCCTCTGCTGCTGCCCTCCGCTTCTCGGCCTCCTCTATCTTCCGCAGACCCTCCTGACGCTTCCGTTCCTCCTCCTCCTTGCGTTTCCGTTCCTTGTCAGCTTCGGCTGCAGCTTTGGCGGCCGCCAACTTCTTCTCCAAGTCCGCTACAAGGTCTGCAGCAGAGTCAGGGATATGGGATCCTTCTCCAGACATGATAAAAGCAGTTGTTATTGAGGTATAGAAAAGTGGGGGTTAGGAATCACTTCAGACATCCGACATCCGTATATCTGTCGGATTACAGACTCAGCACATCAACCATCAAACTTCTCCATCGTCTCGCATTAATTTCATCTGATCCGGATCGACACTTCTTATGCCTCAGGGGTTCGGCCCTAAAGGGGGGATACTGTCATATTCCATACATCCAATCTGTTAGAGACGTGCTCGGAGGGTTATTGGATCATAAAGGGCTTTGGCCTCAGCTCATGCACTGTGCCCCTTACCCGAGTATTGCCCCTTAATTTCGGATAAAGTCCTAGGGAGAGTCCTGGTGAAGTCCAGATGTAGTCCGGACAAACTCTAGGGCAGGATAGCTCAATAGAGCTCCGAAGGACTTCCGGATGAGCGTGGGAATGTGCCGGAACTATTCCTGGATGACAGGGGATGATGACAAGACTACTTGGACGAAGTCCAGAGTAGAACAGTGAGGGATGTTACAATAGGATGGAGGATAGAATAGGACTGGACCATAGGACCATAGGACCAAGGGTCCGAAGGTCCGAAGGTGCAAGGATCCGAAGGTCCGAAGGTGCAAGGATCCGAAGGTCCGAAGGTGCAAGGATCCGAAGGTCCAAAGGTACGAGGATCCGAAGGTCCAAAGGTACAAGGATCCGATGATCTGAAGGTACGAGGATCCGATGATCTGAAGGTACGAGGATCCAATGATCCGAAGGTACGAGGATCCAATGATCCGAAGGTACAAGGATCCAATGATCCGAAGGTCCAAGGATCCGAGAGCAGGAGTAGCGGAGTGTTGGGTGGATAACAGATGGGCGGACAGATGGACAGATGAATAGACAGACGGACAGATGGATGGATGGACGGATGGGTAGACGGACAGATAGATAGATGGACAGATGGATGGATAGATGGATGGACAGATGGACAGATGGACAGATGGACAGATGGACGGATGGACGGATGTGTGTACGGATGGAGGAAGTGGTATAACTACTATGGAGGAGTAGGCCCGGATGTGGAGTAGAGAAAGTGTAGACTACTTCGGACGAGGTCCGAAGTAGAAACTAACAGAGGAAGGCTACCGCAGGTAGAGTCGAAGGTGGAACGGAAGACGGACTACAATCGGACGAAGTCCGAAAGCGATTATATGACAGAGAGTCAAGGCTCCGGACTAGGGAGTACTCCCATAGTCCAGAGCCAGAGACTTACAAGGGCTCGAGCCCAAGTGAGAACAAAAACGGAGTTATATAGACAGCAGGATAAGTAAGGATGTAAGCAATGATCAGACTGAGGTCTGCAGGAGTAGTACTACGAGTTTATATACTGTAGGTAGCATGCCAGAAGGTAAGTAAGCATAGTCCAAGGCTATGTCAGAAACATAATAGTAAGTACAGCAAAACATCAGGCCATGAACTCGGAGATGAAACTTGTACAGAACAACTTATTGAGACGGAGGCAGAGATAACCGATAGCCAGAGGCAGAGATGACCAAGAGGCGAAGGCAGGGATGACCGAGAGCCGGTGGCACAGGTATATCCTAAAAAGGATAATGCGCAGGTGCACAGGAATGGGTCCAGATATGAACACAGACCGGATATGGATTGGACGAGTGTCTCGGATCAGATCTCGATCAGATCTTGATCGGACGAGTGTCTCGGATTGGATCTCGATCGGATGAGTGTCTTGGATCGGATATGGATCGGATGAGTGTATCGGATCGGATATGTGAACTGGATCGAGTGGGGATTAGATGGATGTGGATATGAGCAGGATGTTATAGTGCAAGTCAAGTGTAGAATCCGGTATATGACACGATCCAAGATCCGATCAGATCTGATCAGATCCGATCGATCCTGCTTCTATCCGGACCACAGATCCGATCCGGATCACTCATCCGATACGCTACAACTTCTTGTGTTCTAAGTCCACTGCATCCTTGCTTCTATCCTCTTTCGGTGATCTACCTGTACCGGTGTCCCAGCTGTGTATATTCCTGTCCTGCTTACTGATCCGCTACCTGTGCTTCATATCCGACTCACGTTTGCTGATCCGCTGCGCATTTACCACATAGGCTTCCATTATACTTTGTGCATAGCCCTCTGGTCCCGGATTCATTGATTGTCCGTACTATCTACATACAGTATATAAACTACATGTAAAACTCTAGAGAACCTTAGTTCGAATATCATCTTAGATTCTGCTCATTCCGTTCATCCAAACCCATCCGTCCCAACTCTAAGTATCTTCCGAGACTTAGGATTGATTCCTATAATCTACGTTTCCGACTCTACCTTTGGTAGTCCATATCCGTTAGTTTCTAGTACGGACCTCGTCCGCTACTAGTCTTATACCTCGCATTCATCCTTACGCTCTGGATACGCTCCGGATGAGCTCCTTCCACCCTCACGTTTCGGATATCTACCGGACGTACCATATCCGATACCTCTGGACCTTTGGATCCGCTACGCAAGCACTTCCAGACCCTCGGACGAAGGTTATCCCTTGGAAGTAAAGGGCAGTACTCGGGAAAGGGGCACAGTGCACGAACTGAGGCCAAAGCCCTTCGGATTTCTCATATATATTGAGTACGGTCTTAACACCATCTCAATAAGTTATTCTGTACAAGTTTTATCTCTGAGTTCATAGCCTGATGTTTTGCTGTACTTACTATTATGTTTCTGACATAGCCTCGGACTATTCTTACTTACCTTCTGGTATGATACCTACAGTATATAAACTCATAGTACAACTCCTGCAGACCTTAGTCTGATCATTGCTTATATCCTTACTTACCCTGCTGTCTATATAACTCTGTTTCCATTCTCACTTGGGCTCCAGCTCTTGTAAGTCTCTGGCTCTGGACTATGGGAGTACTCCCTAGTCCGGAGCCTTGACTCTCTGTCATATAATCACTTTCAGACTTCATCCGATTGTAGTCCGTCTTCTGTTCCACCTTCAACTCTACCTGTGGTAGTCTTCCTCTGTTAGTTTCTACTTTGGACCTTGTCCGAAGTAGTCTATACTCTCTCTACTTCACATCCGGACCTACTCCTCTATAGTAGTCATACCATCTGTCCATCTATCCATCTGTCTGTCTATCCATCTGTCTGTCTATCCATCCGTCCATTCGTCTATCCATCCGTCTGTCTATCCATCCATCCATCCATCCATCCATCCATCTATCCATCCGTCCATCCATCTATCCATCCATCATCCATCTGACACTCCGCTACTCCTACCTTCGGACATCTGTACCTTCGGACCTTCAGACCTTTGGACGTCCGGACCACCTTCGGATCCTCATACCTCTGGACCTTCAGACCTTCAGACCCTTGGTCCTATGGTCCTATGGTCCTGTCCTATTCTATCCTTCAACCCATTGTGTAACATCCTTCACTTGTTCTACTCTGGACTTCATCCAAGTAGTCTTGTCATCATCCCCTATCATCCGGAAATAGTTCCGGCGCTTTCCCGCGCTCATCCGGAAGTCCTTCGGAGCTCTATTGAGCTATCCTGCCCTAGAGTTCATTCCGGACTATGTCCAGACTTCACCAGAACTCTCCTTAGTGTTATAATCGCAGTACGCCCCCATCATTTTCCTTTAACTTTACTCGTATTCTCTTTCATTTCCTTGCTTAACTCATCATTACTTTGTATATCACCTTCACCCACGGTCACTTGACCATATGTTCACACGTGACTCATCCTGGCTGTTAAGACCATACTCAATATATGAGAAATCCGAAGGGCTTTGGCCTCAGTTCGTGCACTGTGCCCCTTTCCCGAGTACTGCCCTTTACTTCCAAGGGATAACCTTCGTCCGAGGGTCTGGAAGTGCTTGCGTAGCGGATCCAAAGGTCCAGAGGTATCGGATATGGTACGTCCGGTATATATCCGAAACGTGTGGGTGGAAGGAGCTCGTCCGGAGCGTATCCGGAGCGTAAGGATGAATGCGAGGTATAAGACTAGTAGCGGACGAGATCTGTACTAGAAACTAACGGATATGGACTACCAAAGGTAGAGTCGGAAACGTAGACTATAGGAATCAATCCTAAGTCTCGGAAGATACTTAGAGTTGGGACGGATGGGTTCGGACGAACGGAATGAGCAGAATCTAAGATGATATTCGAACTAAGGTTCTCTAGAGTTTTACATGTAGTTTATATACTGTATGTAGATAGTACGGACAATCAATGAATCCGGGGCCGGAGGGCTATGCACAAAGTATAATGGAAGTCTATGTGGTAAATGCGCAGCGGATCAGCAAACGCGAGTCGGACATGAAGCACAGGTAACGGATCAGTAAGCAGGACAGGAATATACACAGCCGGAACACCGGTACAGGTAGATCACTGAAAGGGGATAGAAGAAAGGATGCAGTGGACTTAGAACACAAGAAGTTGTAGCGCATCGGATGAGTGATCCGGATCGGATCTGTGGTCCGGATAGAAGCAGGATCGATCGGATCTGATCTGATCTGATCGGATCTTGGATCGGATGTATGGAATATGACACTGGCTTGGCTCTGTCTATGACTCATTCTGACTCCTTATGACATCATACATTCAACACGTTGTATTCTAACTGCCTTCCTTCTTTGGTTACGCAGTCCTGTGTATATCTAATGAGCCTACCCTAAAGTCCTCTTTTACTTTAGTATATAAATGCTCGTAGATACACTGTATTTCCTTATTCTAATCTCACTGGGTTTTACCTGGATTCTTCCTTCGCTAAGGACCCCCAATCCTTAGTCATCTAAGATTGTATCTAAGCTTAGCACACCTAAGTCTTAGTCTAAAGCGAGCTTACTTGCCTCGACTCAGCTAGTTCCATGTACGCCCTACTCGGACCTACCTTCGTCATTGTAGAATGTATTCAACTCAGCCAGTCTAGTCCTCTCTCAGAGCTAGTCTGTCTTCGTTGCTTACCTTGACCCTACGTTAAGCCTTTGCCCAATTAATGTAATGAACCCACAACTCTTGAGGCCACTTGTTTGCGGCAGTCGTGTTCAGAACTATCCCAGTTCGTAACACTTAGGACTTCATCCGAAATTAAGGGGCAATACTCAGGTAAGGGGCACAGAGTATGAGCTGAGGCCAAAGTCCTTTATGATCCATTAACCCTCCGAGCATGTCTCTAACATGTCTGGACCACGTATCTGATCCAGATCACCCATCCGAAAGCCCTAGCTTCTCGTGTTCTAAGTCCACTGTGCATACTTGCTTCTATCCCCTTTTGGTGATTCACCTATACCAGTATCCCAGCTATGTATATTCCTGTCCTGCTTACTGATCTGTTACCTGTGCTTCATATCTGACTTGCATTTACTGATCCGCTGTGTATTTACTAATAGACTTCCATTATACTTTGTACATAGCCCCCAATCCCAGTGTGACAGTCTAGCTGGCGCTAGCCTTGCATGAGTCCATTTCCATTATTTGTCTAGCCCCTACACCGAATAGTGCGACCACCCCTAACCCTAGTGCCATCGATATATGTAGTTACTAAGGTTACCACACCCTTGCTGGACTACTGTACCGCGGTACCAAGACACATTTCCACGAGCCGATGCCCACCGAATGCCCATGCCATGACCAGCTAGTTCCATTTGGTGTGTAGTACATTCCCATTTACCACTGCTGATCCCACGGCAAGCCTTATTACATGTAGAATGTGTGCCGCAGCACATGCAGCACTATTACATATTGCTAGGGCTAAGTCTCGTATGCTCGCTACTACTCTCACCTATCGATTCCGTGTACTTATGATGTATGATAAAAAGACTGATGACTGCTCCTCCGTGGGATACTCCCCTTCTACCATACAGCAGTAGGAATAGTCACTTACAATCATTTTATATCATATCATTCATTAGACGGGATTCCTGTACCGCTACCGCTATCGCTATACGCAAATATATTTTCTTTGAAATATCTTTGAAGAATCCTTTTACGCTCCTTGCTCTGAATGCTTCCCTTACTGCTACCTTCGCTAAACACCAGTATCATCGGTTTCATCGCTATCATGCTATCACTCTTTGCTGACCCCCAGTATACTGCGCTATCATGGATAACAGCATATGCTTTCACCATGCTTGTCATTAATGGCCCTCACAGCATCATCGGCATCACCAGTACTAACGGTATCTACCTTTCGCATGGCGCTTAGCATTGGCATCCACGGAAAACACAGCGCTATCAGCGGCAATGCTACTGTTAGCCTCGGGAACACTTTATAGGAGTATCACATGTCTTATAACAGCACTTGACGAAGTATATTCACCTGTAGCCCCTCGGGTCGAACGTTCTTGCACTGCAAGGATAGCAGCTAGGCAAGCACTCGACATATACTAGTCTAGGCGGTAGTTCGCTATCAGCCTAGCTAGATTGTAGTCTTTACACCGGACTCACTGATTATCCGTGCTAGCTACCTACAGTATATAAACTGCATGTACAACTCTATAGAACCTTAGTTCAAATATCATCTTAGATTCTGCTCATTCTGTTCCTCCAAACTTGAGTCTCTTCTAGCTCTAGTATCTTCCAGGACTTAGGATTGATTCCTAAAGTCTACACTTCTGACTCTACCTTCAGTAGTCCATATCCGTTAGTTTCTAGTTCAGACCTTGTCCAATACTAGCCTTATATCTTGAATCCATCTGTATGCTCTGGATACCCTTCAGACGTACCCTTTCCATCTGTATGTTCCAGATACCTTTTGGATGTATCATATCCAATACCTTTGGACCTTTGGATCCGCCATGTGAACACTTCTGAATCTTTGGACATATATCACTCCTCTGAAATAAGGGGCAATACTCAGGAAAGGGGCACAGTGTATGAACTGAGGCCAAAGCCCTTCGGATCTCTTACCTCTTGAGTACAGTCTTAACAGTAGAGTGGAGATGGAAGTGGAAAGGCAGGACAGATCAGTAATGGAATGGAATAAGAGAGTAACCGAAGACCAGAAGCATAGGAATAATACATAAAAGGAACCAGACCAAGAACATAGTTGGATAATAGAGAATACTGGAGAGCTGGAAGCAAGAAACACTGAATAAAGGAATAGGCTGTGTTTAACGTTATATGAACAGGAAATGAATTGAGAAGCTTACCATATTGGAAATGGATCTGTGTATTGGATCACATCAGATCTTGATCAGATCTGGGGTCCGAAGTCTGGATAAGAAGCATGGATAAGAAGCACAGATATATGGGATATGACAGTATCCCCCCTTTAGGGCTGATTTCTAGAGGCATGAGAACCATCAGTCCAGACCAGATGAAATGAATGCGAGATGTTACAGAAGTTGATGGGAGAAGTGTCTGAGTTTGGATTCTGTCAGATATACAAAGGGTAGCACACCCTTGGTTGTTTCTTCCCTTCCTGCCTTTAAATTCTCTTGCAATATGTCTGACAACCCATCCAGATTCCAGAAGACTGCTATGGAGAGGTTGCAGGATCTTCAACAGCAAGTTGCAGATGTGGAAGCTGTGGTTCAGGTGGTGTAAAGACTACAATTGTTAGAGACATGCTTGGAGGGTTAACGGATCATAAAGGGCTTTGGCCTCAGCTTATACACTGTGCCCCTTACCCGAGTATTGCCCCTTAATTTTGGATGAAGTCCTAGAGAGAGTTCTGGTGAAGTCCGGATGTAGTCTGGACAAACTCTAGGGCAGGATAGCTTGATAGAGCTCTGAAGGACTTCCATATGAGCGTGGGAAAGCGCCAGAACTATTTCTGGATGATAGGGGATGATGACAAGACTACTTGGATGAAGTCCAGAGTAGAACAAGTGAAGGATGTTACGCAATAGGTTGAAGGATAGAATAGGACAGGACCATAGGACCATAGGACCATAGGACCAAGGGTCCAAAGGTCCAAAGGTCTGGGGGTATGGAGATCTGAAGGTACAGACGTCCAAAGGTGGTCCAAAGGTCTGAAGGTATGGACATCTGAAGGTACAGATGTCTGAAGGTAGGAGTAGCAGAGTGTTGGATGGATGACAGATGGATGGATGGATGGATGGATGGATAGACAGATGGATGGATAGATAGATGGATGGACAGATGGATGGATAGATGGATGGATGGACAGATGGATAGATGGACAGATGGATAGACAGATGGATGGATAGACGGACAGATGGATAGATAGATAGATGGATGGATGGATAGATGGATGGACAGATGGTATGACTACTATAGAGGAGTAGGTCCGGATGTGAAGTAGAGAGAGTATAGACTACTTCGGACAAGGTCCAAAGTAGAAACTAACAGAGGAAGACTACCACAGGTAGAGTTGAAGGTGGAACAGAAGATGGACTACAATCGGATGAAGTTTGAAAGTGATTATATGACAGAGAGTCAAGGCTCCAGACTAGGGAGTACTCCCATAGTCCAGAGCCAGAGACTTACAAGAGCTGGAGCCCAAGTGAGAACAGAAACAGAGTTATATAGACAGCAGGATAAGGATATAAGCAATGATCAGACTAAGGTCTGCAGGAGTTGTACTACAAGTTTATATACTGTAGGTAGCATGCCAAAAGGTAAGTAAGCATAGTCCGAGGCTATGTCAGAAACATAATAGTAAGTACAGCAAAACATCAGGCTATGAACTCAGAGATAAAACTTGTACAGAATAACTTATTGAGATAGAGGCAGAGATAACCGATAGCTGGAGGCAGAGATGACCAAGAGGCAAAGGCAGGGATGACTGAGAGCCAGTGGCACAGGTATATCCTAAAAGGGGTAATGCGCAGGTGCGTGGGAATGGTTTCGGATATGAACACAGATCGGATATGGACATGGTGTTATGAACTGGGATAGTTCTGAACACAGCTGCCACAAACAAGCAGTATCAGGAGCTGTGGTTTCGTAGTACTAGCTGGACGAAGGCCTAGCACAGTTCAAGGTAAGCAACAAAGACAATCGAGTGCCGGAGAGGACTAGACTGGCTGAGTCAAATACGTCTTACAATGACTAAGGTAGGTCTGAGTGCAGGTACACGGAACTAGCTGAGTCGAGGCAGGTAAGTTCGCTTTAGACTAAGGCTTAGGTGTGCTAAGCTTAGATACAATCTTAGATGACTAAGGATTGGGGGTCCTTAGCAAAGGAAGAATCCAGGTAAAACCCAGTAAGATTAGAATGAGGAAATACAGTGTATCTACGAGTGTTTATATACTAAAGTACGAAGAGACTTTAGGGTAGGCTTCATTAGATACCAGCAGTCTGTGTAACCAATAAAGGAAGGCAGCTATCATACAACGTGTTGAACGTATGACGTCAGAAAGGGGAAATGAGTCAAAGTGAGTCACGTATGAACATACGGTCAAGTGACCATGGGCGAAAGTGATATACAAGGAAATGATGAGGTAAGCATAGAGAAACCAGGCGTAAGTAAAGAAAGAAAATAGAGGGGCGTACAATGACTGTAACACATGGATCAGATGAGTGTCTCAGATCGGATCTGGATCGGACGAGTGTCTTGGATCTGATATGGATCAGATGAGTGTATCGGATCGGATATGTGAACTGGATTGAGTGGGGATTGGATGGATGTGGATTTGAGCAGGATGTTATAGTGGAAGTGGAGTGTAGAATCCGGTATATGACAGGATGGAAGTGGAATTGATTGGATCTGATTGGATCTGAGATCAGATGTATGGGATATGACATCTACTATGATCCATGACACTTCAACATAATATTCCACATGCTTCATACATAGCCTCAGATGCTTGACTATGTACATTTCTGGCGCTACCTACAGTATATAAACCTGTGTAAGTCTTGATATATCCTCAGTTCAAATATCAACTATAGTTCTGCTCATTCCCATTCCTCCAGACTCAAGTTCACACTCTTGTCACTTGTCCAAGACTTAGGATTGAATCCATAAGTCTATACCCTTGGCTCTACCTACAGTAGTCTACCTCTGCAGTTTCTAGTCCAGTGTAAAGACTACAATCTAGCTAGTATGATAGCAAACTACCACATATGCTAGTATATGTCGAAGTCTGCCTAGCTGCTATACTTGCAGAGCAAGAACGTTCAACCCGAGGGGTTGCCAGTGAATATATTCTGTCAAACGCTGATGTGCAATGTGTAATACTACTATAAGATGTTGCCAAAGGTAGCAGTAGCGATGCCACTGATAGTGCAATGAAAACCATGGATGCCGATGCTAAAGCATGCTGAGTATGATATATACCAATGAATATGATAGCGCCATATGCTGAGGGACAGCAATGAGCAACAGCAAGATAATGATGATAGCAATGATTACCAGTGATAGTGGTGCCAGCAACGAGTTTAGCAATGATAGCATCAATAGTGACAGGTAGGGTGATGATAGCATCGAGGGTGACAAGTATGGCAGGACGGTGAAGACCGTTTAAGGAATTCAGAGATGATAGGTTTTTAAAGAAGATTTATTGGTATAGCGATAGTGGTAGCGGTATGGAGATCCCATCAAATGAGTGATACGATATATGATATAATGAATGAATACTCTAGCGCACAAGTAGTATGCCAAAGGTAGATAGTGACTTCTCCTACCACAGTACGGTAGAAGGGGAGTGTAGTATGGAGGAGAAGTCAGTAGTCTTTTATCATACTTCATAAGTACACAGAATCGATAGGCGAAAACAGTAGCGAGTATGTGAAACTTAGCCATAGTGATATGTAATAGTGCTGCATGTGCTGCAGCATGCATTCTACATGTAATAAGGCTTGCCATGGGATTAGCAGTGGTAGATGGGAATATACTACACACCAAATGGAACTAGTTGGCATGGCATGGGCATTCAATGGGCATTGGCTCATGAAATGTGGCTTGGTACTGCAGTACAGTAGTCCAGCAAGGGTGCAGTATCCTCGGCAACTGTATATATTGATAGTGGTAGGGTTAGGAGTGGTTGCACTGTGTGGTATAGGGGCTAGACAATAATGGAAATAGACCTATGCAAGGCCAGCACTAGCTGGACTGTCACACCAGATCTTGTCCGGATTAGTCTTATACATCTTTCCATTATCCAGATAACCTTTGGATATCAATATGCTATACATCCAGATCTTCAGATGCAATACCTAAGCCCTTTAGAAATATGGGGCAATACTCAGGAAAGGGGCACAGTGCACAAGCTGAGGCCAAAGCCCTTCAGATCCAATAACCCTTGAGCACAACCTTGACATGCTTGTTGCATGTTCACACAGTTTAACCATCACCAAGGTACACTACTGGACCATCCTACCTACCATTGCTCACAAGTGAGCAGTCGAAGAATTTGGTGAGCATGACCAGACCTCCCATGTACCACAAACCACAACCAAGCAATTGAAGAATTCAGTGAGTGTAACTAGAACACCCCATGTACCATTGCTCACAACCAAGTGATCAAAGAATTCAGTGAGCATGACTAGAATGCCCCACATACCATTGCTCACAACCGAGCAATCAAAGAATTCAGCAAGCATAGTAACTGGACTGTCACCTAGAGCTAGTACTTATTAGACTTAATACAACTTTTGCTGCTTTTTCAATGGTTGCAACTTGTGAGCTTGAGCATGTCCTTAATTGACTTTTCAGAAAGTCTATTAAGTATGAAAAGCAATGTTCTAAGGCCCATTTGGCAACCATTCATTTGCATCTGTTTTGTTTGTTTTCATCCATTTGCGTCCATTTTCATTTGAAACAGAAAAACATGTTCAGCAATGTGTTTGTTTCATTAGATATCTGTCACACTGCATAATGCAGCATCGCACTAGTACTCATTTGCTCGCTCTAGTCAATCAAATATCCCACTGTCCCTACTCTGTCAACTACTACCAGTCTACTACCATGGCAATCTCTCTCTCGTCAGATACCAATTCACTGCAGGAACCTCTGAGTCAAGATCAGGCTGTCAGTACCAAGAAGATTCCATGGAATGCAAAGTGGCTTTCAGGAGATGATGCAACACTCCTTGACTCTCTCAAGACTTTTGCTGATGGAAACTTGGCTGATAATGGCACCTTCAAGTCTGCAGTATTTACAGCTGCTGCTAAGGCCCTCAAAGACAGCCACAAGACCAGTGGGGGTGCTCCGAAAACTGCAAAAAGTTGCTCATGTCATTGGGCCACTGTAAATACCATTTTTCCTCCATTTTCATGCTGATTTATTGTCTGTAGTTGAAGGCCAACTGTCTCATTGTCCAAAAACTATGAGAGCTATCTGGATTTGGATGGGATGAGATGAGAAAGATTGTCATTGCCAGTGACAAAGTGCTGCCACTGCAGCAGCTGAAAATGCAGCAGCTAGCACTGCAGCTCTCTTTCTGCAGGTGTGGGTTGCCTTAAGAGAGGCTTTGAGGGCCTTTCTCTTCCGTGATGAAGTCATACTAGTAGTAGTTGTAGAGCTCGAGCAGCAAACTGACGGTTATCATTCATTATCTACATGTGTGACAGCGTGTGACACCCGTGGGAGCATCCGTTTTGCTTCAACGTCTGTCCGTTTCAAAACGAAACGAACCAAAACAAACGAAACGAGCGGTTGCCGAACGGGCCCTAAGTTTCGTTGCTCAGAAATAAAGTGACATTAAGAGAGATAAGTCTAAAAAAGCAGCCAGTGGTTTTCCTGATGATACACCTTTGTGCGTGAAGCCATGTTTTTTCATAGTTCATTCAATGGTGACTTCAGAAACTTCAACACGCATTGCCTGACATAGCATATGTTAAAGTTCAGACAGCAATAGGTCTGGACGCATTGCTGTTTTACAGCTGCTGGAATGTGACGGCGGTTTCTAGGCATGGTGGCAAGTCTCGAGTACTACAATTGTGTCAGGCAGAGCGTTGGACAGGTAGCCATTTTTAGGTACTTCGCGCGCCCAGATATCGCAATAAGCTTTTGTTTGTATAGTTCCACAACTAAACAAAAGCGGTGAAGGGAACAAAATCAAATCTGGCCTAAAGTAGATGCACGGCTGACGACGTTGTTTCGGAACACGGTAATCAAAAGTGCCCAAATTAGAAATTTAGTTGTATGGCCCATGGGGTAATGAGACGAGGGATTGGAATATTGGCGCGAACGCGGCGTAGCCTACCTGGCGCTACGATAAACTATCCTATGAATTTCGGTTCACAGCGGAATCGGAGAGCCGATGGTGACTAGACACAAACCATTCATCGAGCCGGAGCATCCCAAAGGCATGTGAGGCGTCATCCTACACGTACAGTCAAAGACCAACTCACTAAAAGCCATGTCAC
>MU172970.1:16484-65845 GCA_016695475.1 Suillus decipiens
ACGGATGTATGAGACGAGCCAGTTTCAAGCCGCTTGAGAATGCTAATCAAGGCTTGGATTTTCCTTGGATCTTCGGAGAACTCGTGGCATACTGTGATTCTTGTGACCATGGTAAAAACAATCTGCGATGTTTCAATTACCCGCGCCATTTAACAGAGAAGGCTGAAGCTACCTCGTTGAGGCTCGTGAAAGGATTGTTCGTTCCATGATCTCCCCACTTTTCAAGCACTCGCAAAGCGTCTTCGACCAGTAATGGCGATACTAGGCGTGTTTCAAGTTCAGCGAGCGATATTCGACTTTGCAGACCTGCAACTCACAACGTTCCAATACATTGGAGCTAAAGAATTTCGTCATCATACTTCCCAAGTCTCCAAATGAATCAATTGTACGAGAAATATCATCAAGCTCCGAATTCTGTTTGAAGTTCTGTAAGCACGAAATTAAGTGAGATTCAGATAACACTTTCCAATAATCTATATCCAGCCATAAAGTCCAGCCCTGTAAAGACGAAGATTAATTCCACGATGTGATCAACCGAGCACAGACAGGAAAACCTCGTGTAAAGAATGCATCTCTCCCAGAAATTCCGCGTAACACCACGATCGTGTTCTGTTGTTTATGATGCCATCGATTAGAACTAGTAGCAGTGACAAATACTGAGGAACACTCACACCTAGAATGCGAAAGGAAAAAATGGAGTCTTCCGCCCATGTCATTGAATGTTTCAAAAATCGATATGGATGTATAAAAAAGCCAGTACTTCCAATGTACCATATGCCTGATTTCCTAGGGATATCCAAAGATGACAAATGTCCATGGTTATCTGTTCCATGGCCAAAGTACAGGATTAATAAGACCGGCAAGACGAGAAGGATGGCTGTCAGTAGTGTAATCATTTACAAGTCAAGCGAGTGCTGTTCGAGGATTCGTACTTATAAGCCATGTCAGTATTTATCCTATTGACGATCATCCAGATCAGTTGGTTACTGTGACTATATTTTGATGCACTGCTCATATACCATTATCAGCATCACAGCATGCACGAGGTCCATGATGGAGATGACAGTATGCACTCTTACCGGGCAGTGTGAGAGAGAGAGAAAGAATTTCAAATACCAAAGCCTCGCGCCACCCGCAGTGCGGACTGCGCGGAGAAAGCATTCAAGGTCATAGCATGAATATAATTTACCTAGTGACTTCCCACAGCCCACAGCATTTAGAATACCAGTGGATATCCGACGTACCACATGCCTGGTCTCCTATGGAGAACTCGGCAGTATTTATAAATTTCTACTGTAAACGTATCATTTGATCATGACGGTGGTGTTAAGATATGAATTTTTATTTTTTTCGCCCGAAGAGCCGGATCAGGAGTATGTTACTGCAACAAACAACAAAAGGTGTGGTTTCACCTGTGGGCTGTACTGGGGTTACTGAGTGACGTCCCGCAGGCTAGCGCAGAAACAAATCTAAAAATGAGTTATACAGGATAATCTGTGACAAAATACTATGCCGGTTCAGGCTACAGCCTACAGCTATTTTCCTATCGATAGACCAGATTTCCCTTTATCCCTTTTGTTTAGTTGTGGGGCACGCGATGTCATATTCCAGCAGCTGCAAAACAACAATGGGCGACCATGTCTGCTTATATAACATAGCACAAGCCACTCACACAAGTCACCGAACTGTTAACTAAATTCTTCGGCTCACAGGCTCGGTTGTTCGAAGACCTTTGGAAAGTGGACATCCTCGTCTGCATACAGCAGCGGATGTTTCAGTAAGTGAATCAAGCCTGCAGTACAGAGGTGATAACTGCCCTAACTCCCTTACTAGTATCTGTTGTCATGTATCAAGCGCGCAGTGCCATATGTTGAATTTCAAACCTATCACTGTCTGAACTTCAGCATATGCTACGTCAGGTAATGAGTGTCGAAGTTTCTGAAATCACCATTGAACAAACTATGAAACGATATGGCTTCACGCGCAATCGTGTATGCAGTTTTTCACTAGTTGCATTTTATTCTGATTATCTCCTCTACTAGGTGTCATGAAGATACTCGTGCACTAACAAATGTTTATGGGTGAGACTTTCCGCCCGGATCAGCTTGTCTTCGTCAACAAATCAGCCAGCAATCGAATTACAACAAAAAATTCAACGGCCTGGTCTTCAGTTGACACACGTGCACGCCGCCATGATTATTTCATCTGTTGGTAAAGGTACGTGTTTGTGACCAGTCTAATTTTATTCAAGTATTCAATTTTACCTGTTCTCTCGTTTTGCACCTTGATGTACTGGATCGTTCATATACAGCGGCAACATTCAACGAGTTCATAGACAGTCTGCTTGATAATACAAATCCTTTTCCTCAGAAAATCTCTGTAATTGTCATAGATAATGCGAGCATTACTGACGCACCAGAGAGAGAAGAGAAGAGAATGGCCGAACAATCTCAGAAGCAAGGCACGAGGGGGAGAAGCTGAGGAACGAGGTTCGAGCGCAAGCCATAATAGGCCAATGGGGTGCAGCGCGCTGATGTTGGCCAAGCCCTGCAATATATGTCTACGAGTTATGTCTAAATTTCTCTTTCAATTGTGAGTAATACATGATAGTACAAAATCATCATTCAACAGTCGTACGCTGCGAGAGGCGACAGACGCTCCTCGTCGCAACTTAGCGACCAATAAGAGCATGGAACACGCGCCCAAAATATCGTAACAAGCGGGACCTTCTGTTTGTCGAGCTCAAGTCGAGGTCCACAAGTAAACAAAAGTGGTGACTGGTCTAAGTAACTGTCAGAGACTTCTATTCAAATTCATCCATAACGCCGAATCGCTTACTAAGCGACCCTACTTATCTTTCACCCTTTGCGATGGCTTCAGACGCGTCACCTATATCAGTCTTATTCGCGCGTGGCATCCTAGCCCGCCTCGCGATATGGCCAGCTCTTCGAATCGCTGTGCATCAAAGCTGGGGAGGACCGCAAAGCTCACAAAAACAACGCTGGTTAGCGGGTGTCATCATAGATGAATTCGAAGCATCCCTTCCACCAGTATCTGCGGCTTTCGATTCTTATCAATCAACCCCCATGCATCCATCGCACACACTCCCTGAGCCAGACATCGAATACATAGAAACGATGCTGCTCCAGATCATGGATGACGAGTTTGAGGTCGCGCTTGAGGATGGAAGCGCGTTCGACGTTGCTAGAGATGCTGTGCGTTTGTGGAACGATGCGAAGGAGAGCAAGGATGAATATGTCAAGGACTTAGAGATGCAAGCAGATCGGATGAAAGGAAAAATGCCACGATATGAAGTTGATGCGGGGAGTGCAAGTGATTGGGAAGATAGCGACAGTGGTAACGAGGATGAGAGTGGAAGCGACAGCGAAGATTTCGGGGAGGAGGTTGTCCCACAGTTGCTCAACCATGCAAAAGAGGTATCAGACATTGACGAAGATGGCTTTACTACCGTAAAGAGGAGAGGAAGCAGATAAAATACCAAGGTGTATAGTCTAATTAGAGAAGACATGCAACATCTAGTCGCTATCTGAACTATCATCACCATGTTCCTCCTCATCGCTCGAACTCTCGTCTTCGCTGTCCTCAGGCACGACTGTACGCTTCACAGCTCCTCCGCGCATCGCAGCCATCTGACCTGCCAACGAATCCTCCTCAGGATCAGAAATTTCATCCTCTGCTGTCTGCTCTTCTGCATTGAGTGCAGATATGTCATCGATTTTGAGCTGAGGGCCGCATTAGTCACCGCATATAGTAAAGCTTAACGGAAACTAACCGAAATATCCAGACACGACTCCTCCCCCACGAGTGTGTCACTTACTAGGTACACCCTCCACGTGAACAAGCCTACATTAGGGGGAGCCTGAAACTGTAACTTATAGGAGCGGTAGTCACGTTCCTTCCCGGGGCTCGATGCGGGTACGTCCGAGATCTTCATTGGGGGAACAACAATTCTATTCGACTTGTCATCAGCAAGGACGAGCCACCAGCCTGGTTTGCGCAGCTGTGAATGTTCCAGTCAGACATGCAAACATGGAACCAAGAAAAAAGACAGACCCCCGGCCAGTAAGGTGCGTGAGCCCATGCAGTTGTAGCTCCCTCAATGTCCTCAGCATCTTTTCGACTGTTCAAGAATTTCTCATCTTTCTCCCTATCCTCCCGGATGGCCTTTGCCGATTTTTCAGAAACAGGTAAGGGTGCGTCGCTTTGAAGTGGCCGGCGAAGACGCAGTTTAACAAGGAGGAATACAATGGATGACGGTGTGACCAAGCGTTCACCAATAACTGAAATAAAATGAGTATTAAGTTGATGATTACGGTTGAGAACAAACCCTTAAAAGACATATCCACAATATCCAAGCGACTCCAGCCCTCGATTGCCTTTCGTGCTTCCGTTTTCCGAATGTCCCCCTCGTCCTCCAGGCGCGATATGAATGAAGCAAGGTCCTTCCCTTCTGATGCATCAGTATCACCATCGAAGCCAGGTAATTGAGCTTGTGGTGCAACAGTTTTTCCAGGGAGAAGAGCTTGCGTGACGTAGGCGTGCAGACGCATCACCATCAAGGTGGGTGACAACCAACTCCGTGCAGCCGAGATCCCTAGCAGTGCGTTGAGCAGGATCGGGGCCTGCAACAACAATTTGGCTTGTTCTAGACGCGCAAGCCATCAGAAGCACCATCTCTTCCTGAAAGTAAACTCACCCCGCTTAAGCGCCTCATTGTTGATGTTTAACCTCAGGAAGTGCGCGTACAACAGTACTAAGGCCCGCTGCTCGGTCCCTTCGCATTGTCTACCAGGAGCCACGAGACGCTTTACCTCCTTCCATTGGTCGCCTATCTTTTCATCGATCTGTTTCTCAAGCTCCTCCAAGCCTATTGCGGTACCTGCCCACGTATTCTCCCACCGGTATGCCTGGCCCAGTGCACCTATGACCTCCTTCATGCCGCTGCTGTCCGTGAGTACCTTGAAGAATGCTGCAGCGGTCTTCACATTAATCCCATCTTTTGTTTTTTGGCGGTTTCCAAACCACCAACGGCCCTGCGCGCTGTAAGGACCGATCAAGGTAAGGTGATAGTAGGGGACATACCACAAGCGTGGGGAGTGCGCCACCGAATAGAATACCATATACACCGAGGACCCAGATGTTATTTTTGCCTTCAATGACCCACTTTGGCAAAGCAATACCCATCGAGACTTCCTGTCGGCCATCGGGATGCCCAAAAAGTTCCCAGTTGCGGCGAATGGTTTCGTCTGTTAACCTTGGAGTGGTGTTAGTGGGATCACACCTGACCACGAACTCGACATACGACGTACGACTTGTACGCCTTGGTAATATCTACGAAACGGTTGGCAATCTCCTCTATTGTCTCATTGATGGTTGGTTTGACTTTGTCAGGATGACTGAGAATGGTGAGTTTGCATGTATAGATACAAGGAATCAGACACGTACTATAATCGCGATAGTTCCTTGAAACGCGACTTGATCTCCTTTTCTGTTGCTCCCTGCATGATATGAGCAATCAGATAGAGTGGATACGTTGAGTTATACATACTGTGCTGATCTTAAGGATCTCGAATGGATTATAGACCTTGTTTTCTAGCTCTGCATGCGCAGCTTTGAATGAGAGAAACGCGACAGCAGCCCAGCCCACGGTGATTAATAGTGCCCTTTTAGAATATGAGTGGCATTCAAAACCATATGGATGTCTCACTTTCTGGTAAACTTTGGTCGAAGCAGGGAGCTACGGCGTTGTCTCCTCAGGTCAGCTCGACGCTGTATACAGGGCGTGCATTGGCACCCGCTATCAAGCTCTGGGCGTTCTGGACAAATTTTAGTCAAATTGGCAAGAACAGAGAAATATGCTTACTGGAAGACGCGCTTGTAACTGACGAGAGTGTAACAGGTAGTAGAATAATAACAAGGACAGAAATGATGAAGTAGGCGGCCATATTGCCTGCCTCATCATAGTGATAGTTCGCCATCGCTGTGGATTAGCGACTAACGAATAATTGCCAGTCCGTGCAAAAAAGACGATAGAAAGAAACGAGTTTGGATGAAAGTCGACGTGGCTTGAGCAGAAGTAAATGCATGAAGTAAATATACCCGTGGGACCTCTAGTGAACTAGGCTCATCCTGTCATCTACAGGATCAATCATGTCTCCTAGTCTCATTTAGCCAGTTCTCAGTGTTCCGGATCTCAAGTCCAATTCTTCGAAAGCAGACAAGCATATAAGTATGTGTGTACAAGAAATCCTCGAATCTCAAGCCACTTTATCACTCTTTCAAAGTCCCATAAAAAGGTCCCAAGTAACCGCATACTACGTTTTGTGTGATACCTATGACCTTTTCACGGATTCTGTGCAAGCAGCTGCAAATTGAAGGCTTGGGGAAGTCAGAAAGGGGGCGGGTGAGAACAAGAGACACTCATCAGACGAATGAACGTGCCATGCACACTGCAAAATTGAGATGGTGGAATTTACTTCCTACAGGCCGGTGACACTCAACAGGTTATTGTAAGTGTAAACAGTCGCCTGATTCAATTGAACTCGAACCCCTCAAGTACTGAGCATGCAGAAGCGATGGTTGACTAGAAAACGAGCCTCATCAGATGCTAGGCCGCGGAGTCGTCGAGTCGACCCCATAGTCTGCCTGATCCCTGGACCCAAATTTTCCGTTTCACTTGATTTTTTTTCTTGGTATGAACTTGCAGTACGAACATTAATCCTGCAAGTAAGACTGTGAAATATTTACCATAATAAAGGACGTTGAAGGAATATTTACAACAATTGCATTGTGGAGATTTGTGGGTTTCGGTGTTTAAACTGCCGCTGCCATCATGCGTCTCAAAATCTCGACTATTCATCCGTTGGGCCCGCTCAAAGTGTGGTTTACTCTAGACAATGGCTCAGAAGCCCACACAATCGTGCAACTCAAACGCGCGCTATGTGCACGTCTGCCCATCGGTATGCAGGCTGACAATATTACTCTCATGATGGACGAGTATGATCTTCTGGACGAAAGTCCCATATCGATTTTACGCGATGGTGACGCTGTTTGGTGAGCACAAAAGTGCGCCATTTACTTCAGTGAACTTATATCCTTGACAGCATTAAACTCGCAGTAGCAACCCGACCTAATTTGTCAAGTAACAGGGTACCCTTGCCTACAACTCAGAAGCGTAAACGCTGTGCATCTACGTCCTCGGAACCTTCGTCCAGCTCATCCTCAAGTTCTAGCTCATCTGACTCATCGGACAGCTCATCCAGCTCATCCAGTTCCTCAGACTCGGACTCTGACTCTGATTCAGACACGGATGCCCCCAAACCCGTACATCAGCCCTCAGAAAAGCGCGTGGACGCAACTACAAAATCAAAAATTCTGCAAGACAAGTACGAGAACCATTCAACTGTTTTCGTCGCTCACGCAGATCCACTAGCATCTCGTTTGTTCCCCCTGGATACGGTAAGCCTTCCACTCGTAATCGCAATCTCCGCAGACGGCGAAAACGCATAGCGGGGCATAATCAACCCCCTGATGAACCTTCAGCACCCACATCCGGTGCTAATGC
Source organism: Suillus decipiens (assembly GCA_016695475.1). Classification (NCBI taxonomy): domain Eukaryota; kingdom Fungi; phylum Basidiomycota; class Agaricomycetes; order Boletales; family Suillaceae; genus Suillus; species Suillus decipiens. The sequence continues at coordinate 24,070 of MU172970.1, forward strand.
CGTCCTACCCCTTCCCATTCAGCAAAATTCGTTAACCCGCACCTCCTCTGAAGCCTATGTCGCTGATATAGAGCCCGATTCTGAGCCAAATGTGATGATGGCGTCCCTGCGGAACAAAAATAAGAAAAAGAATTTCCGCCAGCTCATGGACAAGCCCCTCCCCCCAAAGATTGTGTTTGCAGAGCTTGAAAATACCTCCATACAAGCTGAACCTCCGGATAAGCTTGCACCTACTGGAACTTCAAGTTCAGAAAAGGTTGCAGTGCCTTCCGTCAAGTATGCAAGGCTGATTCCTCCTTCGGAACGGAATAACTTGCCGTCGAACATATTTGTGACGAGTGTGGATGTAGAGGAAGGTAAATGGCGGAAGAAGAAACAGGCATCGAAAAAAGAGCTTGGCACAGTTTCCTATAACGATGAATCGTGCACCGCCAATTTCAGTCTCGATTACGGCTCGGCTGAAGTGCCGATGGGAAACCCAGACGAAGCCCTTTACCTTCGCGCGGAACAGCAATGGGACTTGCTTCCGAAAATAACTAGCACGTCACAAGTGCCAGTAGACAACATCGTTGCATACAAGGTGAGATTATCTGATTAGTGAAAGTGCACGGGAATGCTCATCGGGGCACACAGGCTCTTGCCATCAACCCTATGACGCGGACGCCTGAGATGTTAATAAAAGTTGCCCGCGTGATATCTCTATCTTCCACACATGTCACTGTCTCTCCTTTACAGCGGCCTGTTCAAGTTGCATTCGGTGGACTGCCGGATACAATAGAAGCTGACGAGGATGAGACATACACTTTGGCAGATATTCTGTCCCAGGATTGGCGTGTCGTGCGATGACTCGTGAGGCCAAAGCATGGGTACATATTAGTAGTCCTAAGTACTATGTAGTAGCGACATGTCAGCTGCTATGCGTCATTGCTGCGATAGATACGGTGAATTGTGATGTTCAGTTACGTTTTATGCTCGGCATCACGGAGTCATGGCGAATTACGGACCTGCGGGTGTATCCAACCCGAGACCACCCGAGTAACAGTTTTTACTTTTATTGGATCGTCGCGAATTCATTTTAGATTCACGTTTCCCAGCCCAGTGCCAACAACTTCTTTACCTTGTCGCCCTCGACGACTACCAAGTCTAAATCGTGCGACATTTAGCACGAGCTCGCAATTGCGACCATGCTTCCCAAGGTCGCCAATCACATATTTCTGCACACTTCTCGTGCAGTAGCCGCCGTCCAGAACCAGACAGGTCATACTCTCCGTAATGTACTCCAACTCCAGTCATCTGCACCAAGCGCGCCTACAACATGGACTGGCGCTGGTAGCTCAAGCTGGGGCAGCAGTGGTGCTGGCCCAGGCGGTGCAAAGTTCAACGCAGGTAGTCGGTTCTATAACGGGTATACGGTCAGTTTGCAGTGCACATTTATATCTGATACGTTCCTGATATTTTACAGGGAGCCGGGCGTGCTGTGACACAGGCAAATGCGTCTACATCACATGATGGCAACGCTGAACAGAGCGATGAGCGCGACGAAATTGTTCCAAAGCGCGTCGAGCCCCGCTCTTCCAAGCGTATCATCACCCGTCGACACAGTTTGTCTCTTGGCTCACTCAGTGAGCAAGAGCATCGAAAAACAGAGTCTTTAGGTGTCTTGCACACCGTCCAGTTACACGTTCGCTCAAAACACACGTTCGCTGCACCTGGCGAAGCGCTCGACCAGTCTCCCTCTGATCCCTCGCGGCCTCCCCTCACACGGCGTAACTCTACAGCTTCACTGAGTGCATCCGATTCCATTGATGATTTACCCCCACCCCCGGTCCCTTCAGTATCTGTCAAGTCCATACCCACTGATCCCGCAGTCCCACAGTCCGTCACAGACCCAGCCACAGACGATGAGAGTGAAAATGTTTCCGAAATGTACCAGTCTCTTCATCGGGCAGCGCGCTCTGGTGATATCGCTAGAGTCTTGAAAGAAGTCCGCATCCTTCGTACAACTCACAAGAACCCCCTAGTGTCAGAGTTCAACATGGCCTTATATGGCCTCCAAGAAACTCGTCGCCGCGGTGCACCCATCACATTTTTGCTCGAGACATACAATGACATGATCCAACGCTCCCTCAAGCCAAATGTTCGCACCTACATGTATCTTCTTCTCGCTCTTACCGAGCGCGATAACGAGGTCCACAGGTCTATTGGAAGTCTTGATGGTCGCATTAAGCGTCGCAGGCTTATTGGTCGCCAGGAGGTCGCCGTGGATGAAGCAGATGAGAGGCGCATCAAAAAGCTCAAGGCAGAGAACAACTTCGCCACTGCCATGTCTATATTTGACGCAGCGTTGAACACTGGCGCACGCAACAAGTTTCCTCTCGTGGTTTACACCAATCTTCTTCGTTCATGTGCATTACACGCCGATGTGGATGCTGCCATTCACGTATTTGCGCAACTGGAATCGCGCACCGACTTCCTTCCCAGCCCTCAAGTCTTCTTGAATCTACTCTCCACATTCGCCAATGCAAATGATCTGCAGGGCGCTAAGGAGGTATTCCAGGAGTTCAGGGAAGCTAGCAAAGCAGGCCGCATCAGGGGGCGTGATTTTTCCGCCGCTCCTGAAGCAGCCGTGGCCAGCTTAATCACTCGGGGACAACTTCTTGTCTGGAACAAAATGATCGAAGCCTACTTCCGCGGTGGCCAGCCCGCAGGCGCCCTCCGTCTCCTGGAAACCATGATGGACAGCAACGCCAATCCTGATAAGCTCTCACCAGAAGTTCCTTTACCCTCCTCATCCACATTCTCGTCCATCATTGCTGGTTTCTGCTACTCGGGAGACGTTACAAGTGCTCTGTCCTGGTTTGACCGCTTGCTACAGCAGGGTGAAGCAGCCCGTCATCCACATGAATCTTCCCTTGTTCCCCCTCGCCCTGACCAGCTTGCATGGGTTGTGATGCTTGACTTCCTCGCCCAAGAGGGCATGATCGCAGATCTCAACCGGCTCTACGACATTTTTGTTGACTGTGCCCCTCGCGACGGCCTCGAAGTGCGCCGTCTAGACCATACTCTTGTTCTCGAAGCCAATCTCAACTACCTCCGATCCGGAACTATCAGCAAATCCGGAACTATCAGCAAATCCGGAGCTAAGAAGAATACGCCGACTTTTAAGGATGTGCTCAGGCTTATCCGACTAGCGGACAATGTAGATGTCTCTGTGAGCAAAGAGTTGGCAGCCCTTTACCTACACACCTACATGTCGACTTGCAACCGCGGTGACATGTCGCAATACGGTGTTAACCTCCGTGACTACGAATCACTCTTGTCTAGTGCCCTTACCATTCTTCCAGAGGAGACCGATATAGGGCATATCATCACAGTCAAAAACTGTGCATACAAGGGCCTTATCTCCCTTCTCATCGCGCTTTCAAAACAAAACCTCCAGTTATCGCAGTTAAAAGCAAACCTCATTTCCAATCTTTCGAATGCGCTATATGCTGGGTACTCAAAAGAACAGCGGGACGAATTCTTTGGAAAGGTGTCACCGAGCTTCCGTATCGCACTCGAGAAGCCCAGCGAGTCACGTATCACGTCACCTAACCCTGCAGTACAGATGTATCCTCCCATCAAGGACATCGTTGTCGATGGGACGCTTAGCCGTTACGTCGATGATTGGTTCCCATCGCACCCAACCGTGACAATCCATGAAGCCTATCGCCGCCTCCAAAACGGAATTGCCATAAGCAAGTACGTTCACCCCTCTACCATCGGGCGGCTTATCAATGGCTTCGGACGTGTCGGTGATCTCGACAAGGTGCAGAGCCTGTATGATATCGCACAAATTGTATTATCCTCGATCGATCACAAGCAGTGGCAGTCTCAGGCGTGGTTCCAAATTGAAGACCAGATGATCATTGCATGTGCACATGCCGGAGACATGGAAGCTGCATTCCAGTACCGAGATCGCATTACGTCCAACGGTGGAATCCCTTCCGCTGACGCATATGGCTCGCTCATAGAGTGTGTCAAGGACACCACAGATGACACTTCGAACGCCATGGCTCTGTTCAGTGAGGCGCAGACATTTGGATGCACACCAAACGTCTACCTATACAACACGATCATCTCCAAGTTGGCCAAGGCGCGCAAGGCCGACTTCGCACTCGAGCTGTTCCAGCAGATGAAGGCTACCCCTGGTGTCCGTCCATCCTCAATTACATACGGCGCCGTCATTGCTGCTTGCGCACGCGTCGGTGACGCTCAGTCGGCCGAGCAATTGTTCTTGGAGATGTCTTCGCAGTCCAACTTCAAGCCTCGCATCCCACCTTACAATATGATGATGCAACTGTACGCACACACAAAGCCTGATCGTGAGAGGGTGCTCCATTATTACGATCAACTTCTTCGCGCTGGCGTCGAGCCTTCTGCCCACACGTACAAGGTATGTTATCTAATTGTTTTATTTGCTCATCTTTAATGTACGTTTCAGTTGCTCATTGATGCATACGGAACTATTGAGCCTGTTGACGTCGACGCTATGGAAGGCGTATTCAAGCTTCTCCGAAATAACAGGTCAGTGGTGCTTCAAGGCAGCCACTGGGCCGCCCTTATCAATGCATATGGTTGTGTGAAGAAGGATTTGGAGAAGGCGATCAGTACATTCGACTCTATCCCAGCACCTGATGCTGTTGCGTATGAATCCCTCATCAATGTCCTTGTCACCAACAAGCAGATGGCTCTTGCACCCAGTTACATGGAGAAGTTGAAGTCGTCTGGAGTACATATGACGGCTTACATCGCTAACCTCTTGATAAAGGGCTATGCTGCTGCTGGGGACATTGAGGAAGCCCGAAGAATATTTGAGAACTTGGTGGATCCCCCTAGCGGCGTTGCAGCCTCAGGTAACCATGTTCCTCATGAAGGCTCCAATCAGCGTACGTCCCCATCGCCATCAGTGTCATACCGCGAGGTGAGTATTACGGCAAATAAACATGGATAAGAATTCACTCTGCTTTTCAGCCATCTACGTGGGAAGCTATGTTCCGCGCAGAGCTAGGTAATGGTTATCGCGACAGAGCGGTCGCACTGCTAGCACGGCTACAGGAAAGGTACATCCGTATCCCCTGGTTCGTGTAGTTGAAACTGACTTTTGTCTAGGCAATTTCCTGCCGCAGTATATAATCGGATACGAGGTATCATGATCGATGATTCTGCCTCACCATGGACAGCATCTCCTTGATCACGTCACGAAGATGTGTTCGCTGCTTGATTATAACATGGATCGGTAACACTGGCTAACCAGCAGAAGGCGCAATATTTTTCTAGACGCCATGATTGAAATACTAAAAGTATCTGCTCACTAATTATATATTCATTGCGACACTACCATCATGCATGACAATTCTGTACACTATTGTTTATATACATCTGTATCATACCCTGAAGACGACTGATAAATTCTTTTCAAGTTTTCCCGAGCGCGACAGTTAATGAACAGGCTGGAGGACGTGTTGGATGAGAAGTTCATACTCCCGGGACCTCCAGAGGTTCGTTCTTACCCTGAACGTGTAGTGACACGGCGTTAGTGATATACGCATGAATATGCGAAGCGTGTTAAAGTCCTAATGCCAGTAGCGAAAAGGAACTACATAGGTGCAGAAAAGAGGTGGCGAGCTACCCCGAAGACCAAGTGGCAAGTGTCACGGCACAGATGATATATGTCTACCTCCAACATACCGCTCCAATATCTCAAGTGTCCTGACCATGTCCGGAATTGAAGAAAAGTCTTTGACACGTGCAATATTTGGCGTGCATGAGGTGAGCGTGCTGTTGTGCTCGCCTGTGTGATATTTATGAATTCGTAGAGCTGTTGAAAGGTGGCGTAGTTAACGAGTAATTGCTATCTAAGCCTCAAGAAAGAGGCCGAAGCATGAGTGCCTCTGCCGAGATTGGCATAGATTTGTGTCTCTGTGCCAGCCCAGGCTGACCGCCTATTTTACCTATACCGCTGGCCACTGTCTCCGAGGATTGGGTACAGTCGGGTATAGGGAGGGAAGGCGGTGATTCTGACTAGCGCAGCAGCGGGGCGGAGAATACAGAATACAAGAAAATAGTGTCCGATCACGATATTATTCGCGATGAAGCTGAAGATTCTCATCAATTCGCAACCGTTAGCCCTATGAGGGCAGCTCATGGCTGGAGAGCATAGAAGTGAGCAGTTGTGTTATTGTAGACCTGCTTCGAGGACACTCTGGGTATTGCTCGTCTCATACGTCAGGTTCATGTTCTTGGATTACCGATACAAGAGTGTATACCGCTACAATATCTGAAGTGTCCTGACGTCCATCTTGTCCTGAGCAAAGGCCACGTCGCTGACTTGTGCAATGATAGTATGATCTGACGCGATTTTCTTGTATTCTCCGCCATGCTGCTGCGCAAGTAACAATGCACTAAAAGGCTGTCCAAGGCGAGCAATCAATCGCAATGCTCGCTCGCTAGATTCCAAATCAACCAGCTCCTGTGCATCAAGGGACCCACCAGGCGAATCAACTAACGGAGTCCCAGGCGCGGACCAAAATTCATCCTCGCTCTGCATGTCGCCAATGTCAGGCAGCTCTGTCAAGCCAGACAGCTCCACAGAATTGGGCAACTCGAGGAAATTACGGTCCCACGGACGGACGAGCAAGAACGTCTGTCGCGTGGTCAATGTCCACGAAGACGGTATCCGTTCGTCTTCTGTAGTGATTAACAGGTCACGAAGACCGTCTGCATAGACTTCATACGTGGCATATGAATCTTGGCCTTGAGTATGAATCTGTCTCACTGCCATGACAGGGAATACTATGCAAGGCAGATGCAGCCTGCAGTTCGCGAAAAAAGGAGCGCTCATGTGGTCGAGAAAGGTATAAAGCTCCGAAGCTGATTCCATAGCCTTGGCATTTCGCAGCAAGGAGACCGAAGTTTGAATCTCATTCTCGGACAAAGATGGCAGGGTGTATGGTGGAACTTTGTATGAGGTGATATCGGCCGGCAGACAGCTATTGAATTCGGATGATTGCCCCACCCAGTCCAGGGCACTGATATCACCCGACTGAGCTATCACTTCCTGCAAGAGCCTCCCAAGCGCCTTTTGCTTCTTCTCGCCATAAATGACAGGCAGGTTGACACCGAAGATACCAAATAATGAGTATGCAATGTCTTCCTGCCATGTGGTAACACGCGCCGACACCCATTGCAGTTTCTCCCGGGCGTCTCTCATCCCCGGTTGGAAGGCGACGAGGGCCTGCAAATCTATGCCCGTGGCATCTCCCATCTCCTTCATGATTGCAAGGGAATTCTTGTGGTTGGGAGAGCGATCACCGAGATATAGGGACCAATCCTTCTGATAAAACAGGACAAATCTTGGGGCAAGGAATTCCTGAACTGTCCACCCTCGCGTGTTCCAAGCGCTACTTGCGAGTGCGCCAGGCTGCGACGCAGGTGAAACATCCGACAGGTAGACAATGGTAAGCGCTGAGCGGCGATACCAAATAAACATGGAGTTGACCGATTGTTGGACTTCGACATTATTAGTCTGGTCGATGCAACAGGTATCAACCCATGCCCAGCGATACCCTTCATTACGAGCGGTTTCACAGAATGACTTCAGCTTTGCGATGCTGCCAACTGGATCCAAGTCATATACCACCTTGCCCTGGATATCACACAGCGACGGCTCCACTCCTTCCCACCTATGAGATAGCATGACATAACGGAAGTACATCGCCACTGCGTCCCGAATGCGCTCCATTTGAAGGTCTGCATGTTTCATTGTGGACGATAAAAGTTCTTTGTACTCCGCGCTCATTCTGAAGGCAGTGATCTGTGCCTCACGATTGCACAAACGCCCAGTGGAAGCGTCGATTAGACGATGCGGAGCGTCGCTGAGTTGAGCCTCAATGCTCTCTTCAATGACACCTTCTGCTTCAAAGGGAGTCATATACTGTTGGCGCAAGTCTGGATAAAGGGTCAACAATGTTGAGGATGTGCTATTTGGGGCATACTTTGTGTTTGCGTGTCTGGAGCATTTTCCAACTTGGAGAGCATGGTTTTGAAGGTATCGATGGCTTCATCATATCGGTGTGCACCATGAAGTGCCGCATGCTTCGACTGATATCCAACGTACGATGAGGGGTCGAGTTCAATGGCCTGCGTATCCCCAAAATAAGCGTCAAATACGAAAGGGTAGCTGCCGTCAAACCTTTTCCGCGTCAAGGAGTGCATCGTCCCACAGCATTTTTCCAGACCTCGCCCTACCGCGGTTCGCAAAGATGACATCGGTTGCAAAATCAAGATCTATCGCCGTGGAGTAAAGCTCGATAGCCCTGTCATAATTACCCACGGCAAAAGCATCATCTCCGCCTGCAGCATAGAGCAGGCCGCAATCTTGCTTGAAAGCTAAGTGATGGGGTTGAGAATTATACCTGGTCGACATTACAAAGACTTGCCTATGGACCAATCAAGACAGCGTACTTTCGTGGTCTCATCAGCCGTATCCATCATATATCGGTATGCTTTGATAGCTTCTGGAAGTCTACCTGACCGAAGGAGCGCATGACACCAATTCTGGTATGCAGTTCGCCACAAGGACATAAGGTCCCACCCAAATAACTGGAAAAACACAGTGGGCATAAAAGATTGATTTCCAGTGCATCGCAATGAACCTACCACCACGAAGACATCATATTCAGCATGGATGGCTGACATAGACGAGAAAGAAATAGTGTTGACAGCGGAAGTAAAGTAGCCAACAGCTTCGTTGTGACGCACTCCATCCACGTCATCTAAGGCACTCAAGCCTAATTGGACATATATATAAGCCTGATATGCGAGGATCGCAAAAATCAATCGATGCACTTGACCGAGTCACTAAAAACACTAACTTCCACGATTTGACAGGCAAGAGTATCGACATTGGGACAAGTGGCAGCTAGGTCTTGGACACGCAGAATTGCCTCATCATACTCATTTGCATTAAAGAGGGCGATGGCCTGACAGCACCCATGTAAGTAGCGACTGCACGAGACAAAAATGACATACCTTAATCAACAGTAGGAGATGAGTTTTATTGACATTCGCATCCACGAACATGAACCCGAGGTCAAATGCTTTCATCGCGCCCTGGAACTGCCCTTTACCACAGAGGGCGATGCCCTTGGAGATACAGCCCATGAAGGATGGCTGAATGGTCATGCTCTAGATCGACATGTACTAAGATGGCTTGTATTAGGGTCGGGATAGGACAGTATCTCACCTTGAGTGCGTCATCAAGTGCACGGTCCCAGTCGGCTTTTCTCGCCATAACAAACGAGCGATTCGCGTAAGGTATGTAGTCGTTACTATCAGTGTCTATCTCTTTGGTGAGCAGCATGTCAGCTGTAGACAAGTCTCCGGATATGCATGCATTGCGGGCTGTCATGTTGATGGTGAGGGTCTGCATCACGCACGGTCAGATTGTGCGGTAGTAATGAAGGCTGGAAAAAAACCTCGCAATCATACTGTTGAGCCTTTGCATTAAGAACGAGAATCAATATGCAAGGAGATGAGCAAAGAATGGGAACTCACGATATCTGCTACTTGTTCCATCGGAATGTCTTCCCGTGACGCATCCTTGGAGACAATGAGATGAAGAACAGAAAATAAGTAGAAACTTACATCTGATGTCTGGTCTTCGAGAACGTCTTCTAGCAAAGGTACTGCCCACTTGGACATCATTTTCTCTTTTCCTCCACTCAGGATGTGCTTGCCATCCGTGGAGAAGGTGACACAGTACACGTCATCTGTATGCTTAAATATGGCGATGGTTTGTCGATCCGAAAGTTGCCAAACGCGAACATAGTGGTCGTCAGCTGCGGATGCAACAAGGGTGCCAGTAGGGTTCAAGGCGATGAAGAAGATATTCGAATTTTTAGCATGGCCTTTCCAAGGTTCACCGATCTGCTCGCAGGTTGATAAATCCCAGATCCGTATGGTGGGATCACGAAAATCACCGCCCGAGACGAGCTGTTTGCCATCGGACGTCCATGTGAGCGAACGGTTCCATGATCCAAACGTATAGTGACCCTGGAACTTTGCAAAGCATTCTCTTGTGCCTGTATTCCATATTTGGATGTTTGTCTTTGTTGCGATGGCAAGATATTCACCAGACGGCGAATACCGAACGCAGGCGATTTGAGACCCGCAATTGATTGGATTTCCTTGCACCTGCCATGTATCTGTATCCCAGAACGTTGTTATTTTGTCAAATGAGCCACTCGCCAACATTGTGCTGTCAGGGGAAAAATCAAGCGACGATATCTTGTCGTAGTGGACTTGGTTGGGTTTGATGAGGAATTCACCGTCTCTGTTCCAGGCGATGAGTTCTCCGTTAAAATCACCGCTTGCTATCCATTGCCCATTTCTTGATACTGCAACTCTTCGTATCCTACTGCGGTGCCCCTGCATTTTCTTCAATTCAACGCCGTCTTCCAAGTTCCACAGACGAAGCGTCTTATCGTACGAGGCCGTCACCATACGTCGTGTATCGGGGAAGACTGCGACCGCGAAAATACAGTCTTCATGACCCTCAAATGTTCGAGTAGCCGTGGTGATTGGAATGATGGAATGTCCTTCTTCCGTCATTTTATTCAAGGTGGATGGCGTTGAGCACAACTTGCTGGAGAGCTTGTGGAGATCAATTTCAGAGGTGCGTGTAACGGGCCTTTTTGTGCTTCTCCACAGCCTCAACCCACTTCGTGCATCATTAGACGCCCAGCACACGAGGCCTGAAATCTATATTTATGCAATATGCAAAGAATACAGGCCCAGCTTTCCTTTGTTCATCGAGCTAGTCGGCGATGACCATCCCTCCATTCGATTCTACCACCCACTTCTCAACATACAGTCAGGGAATTGTCACCAACCCTGCTGGAAAAGACTGGATCGCAGGAGATTCTGCAGTGTGGAAAGCCTATGACACACCAGAAGCTGACAAACGTACGTACCTTTCCACCTGTTACCCGGCCGTAATAATGATCGTGATCAACAGCGATCCCTACAAGCTCTTGATTTCAAGGATCGCGCTGGGCCCTATTGCATTCATGTCCATGATGAGCGAGAGAACCTGGCACCATTCAGGTAACACGCCGTTATCTGACGCGCTCTGCATGCTTACGTGGCTTGTATCCTTCAGTTGGTTCAACGCGGAGGGTAATACAATAAACCACATCTCTCTTGACTGGTTCAATAACCTCCCCCCATAGCCCACGGACTACCCTCCTATCCTTTCATTCGCATGCAACCACAGCACCCGAGGCCGTCTCAAAGACACAATCGCGAATTTGAAGAACAGCCAAGGATTCATCAATAATCCAAATGCAACTGCTATATTTACTGCTCTAGGCTTCGACAAGTGGACTATTAGCGCTGAGCAGTCTAACAAAGGAAGCTGTGTATGCGTACACAGCATGGAGTGTTAGGTAATTTCATTTCCTATCGAGCCTGTTCGCTCGCTGACTAGGCTACTTCACCCCAACAGCTCTGCAAATCCATAGATATCACATATAACCCACCCAGTCACAGGCAAGCACAACAATACGCTCGTCCTTGCGCACGTCAAATGCATGCATCCACGTGCGCAAAGACATGCTCACAAGCATAGTAACAATCACTACCACTCTCAGGAAATCACAAGAATGGAACATAATTTCTGTTCTTATCCGTCCTGGTTTTCTAAGACAATTATGCTCCATCGTGATCTTCATTCACATCAAAATTCTGTCCATCAAAGGTACCATTCTATCAAATACATTGTCATGGCCTTGGGGCAGAGCTGATGTGGCATTACGTCCTCAGAATGTGTTTTCGTGGCCCTGTAATTCTTCTCCTTCATGAGCCTGCGTTTGACTAGCTTGTTGGCTGAGGGTTCTTCACGAGTGATATTGTAGTTGAAAGAACTGGTGCCAGCACTACTACTAGTAGTCGAGTTCCCTTGGTGAGTGTTTCATCAAAAATGCCTTGATGGGATCGATGTTTGGCGTAACGGAAATATATTGCCCTGGATATGGGCTTCAGAGCACCCGCGCATTTAGTGGAACGATTGCATTGGTACGCCTGCCATTGCATATAATCCAGTTATACTTAACTGCGCTAAGTCATAACTCAATCATACGCAGTGGCCAAAGTGTGGCCAAGTGTATTTCCAGGAAATATTACACAGGGTCACGCGGGGGTATACCCAGACCTGTGTGCAAAAGATGTAGGAGTTGTGTAGGTTACTGGGTTCGCAGTGCAAAAATGCAGGAATGCAAATGTACATGCGGAAAGGTAAAATTGATATTCAAAGCGCAGGATCTCAATTTCGAGTTTCAACCGGATCGGCCTAGCATCAGCGCTCTTCGTTTTATATTTATTGCGTATATCTCATTCAATTTATACCAACAACTAATTGACGCGTTTCACCTGCGCGCATCGTGTGTCACATCTCCGAAGAGCAAGGTGGAATAAGGCGTCAATCCTTACTGCACTTAGTAGTACTCGACACCATAGATTCATGCGTATACGGAAATTGTCAATGAGATAAACCATGACATAGAAGGAAGAGAAGTCCAACGAAAGAGAGTAAAACGTATACATAATTCACAAGAAACGAGCAGTCCAATATTTGTCAAGTACATACCGGTTATGTAAAAGGGGAAACGTGCCCGTAAGCTCAAAGCACCCCCGACACATTGACAAAACTAGCACTGCTAGTATGTAAAGAGAAAGTTCGGACACGACGGACCTTGGATAGTCTAAAGATGACGTCATGATGTGCTTGAAGAAAAATGCGCATATTAGTACTTTTGTTTAGAGAACCGCTAGCATTACACACCTGGTCACTAGTACCTGACTCAAATCTGACTGGACGGCCAGCCATCCAGATAACGACGACTATATGACGAATGTTTCACGTACAGCAAGTGCAGGAAGCTCAGTTGCAGTCTGTGGCGAATGCAACTTTTGTCTAGTATGTGCGCCACCAATCGTTCGTCTCTCTTTTCGACATCCTAGGCCTCAGCACCTACTACACGCAAGCATTCTGCAGCACCGATTGCGAGTGTAGATGTAGGGTCCTTTCGGGTAGTCTCTGAGTCAAATTTCGATTCATCTCCCTCTTCAGTGCAACCTGTGAGGGCTTTTGTGCAGTAATCGAACAAAAAATTGCGCGGGATAGGAAGTTCTTCAGTGAACTTAGATGGCGGCCACCCAAATGCTAATTGCAAAGCCGTTCGTGGGCTAAAGAGTGATCTCCTCCTAGCGCCCTCGATCGTGGTAATTATCGTCATCACAGGGAGTATACTGTTTCCCTGTAAAGCCTGCCTGTCCTGAATAATTCGCATCCAATTTGTATCTTGGAATTGTCCGATACATTGCCGAAGTGGCTGTATGCGATGTTTGATGGGGAGCACAGTCATATCCAACTCGAGTACCAAGGAGTGAACATCTGCTGGATTCTCTTCTTGAACGGCGGCCAGTTTGTGTTGCAGAGCGCGCTGTCCCGGCCACTTGTCGTCATCGAACTCGGCTGCCTCAATCAATGCAATAAACGGCAGACTTGACCGAAGGTGCCTGTCAGCCTTGGCCATTCCTGCCACAACTGTCAGCAAGGGTATACATATATATATCGCTTCGCATACCGATGCCGGCCTTTAGGATACTGCAGTGCTTACGGTGGACAGTCGACCATGCTGCTCGCTGACAAGATTTCGAGCAATATTTCGTGGTCTGGCATCCGGCGCACTGTTGAAGTCTGGTGCTCGCACTGGTGCACTATACAATCGGTATCAGCATAGAGAAAACTTGACATGAAGAAGTTCATACCCCGGGACCTCCACAGGTTCGTTCATACTCTGGACGTGTACACGGCGTTAACGTAGAGAGAATCCTCCAGCGTTGCGAAAGGATCTCTTTGAAAGTCAACAGCGAACCCCACAATGTTGGATCGTGCATGGCATGGACATAAAGGCGCTGAGAATCGATATGTTGCATGGATATCGAGGCAATACGAACGACTCTCTCATAGATTAGCGTCCCTCCCAACTGTTCAAAAATTCTAATGTCGTAATCCGACCACCTGGACTTGTGCAAGCGATTTTCCGAAGGGAATACACAGTTCCGTAGAAGGACCTCCAGAAGACGACATCGAAGGGCATGACAAGCAGTTTCAACAGGATTATTAGAACACGCTAGCACGAAGGAGATGTACTGGTGGCCAATGGCCATGGTGGCCCGCTTTGTCATGGTCTTTTGACAGAAGCTCTCATTGGTGGGATCCAGGTTAGGCTCTGTACCCGGACGAGTCCCTATTCCGGCGAGCGTGTTGAGAACTGTGCGTATGGAGGTATGTGTGAGAAAGAGTTCGCGAATGATAGGGTCCGCCTGGCTTGTAGCAAACATGAATATGAGCGTTTCCTTGCACGTCAATGAGAGAGTGTTCAAGGGACTAAGATCAAGGTCGTGCTTGACCACGTCGCGGTCCCTCTGAGCTGCTCCCTTTCCTGCATAACGTAGGCATTTGAGAGCAGCCAAAACCATAGGGGTCCTTCCTCCAGCGGCTTCGATGAGTGATGTCAAAGGCGGGAGAGGAGTGCTAGGAGGCTCATAGTACACGCAGGAGGTGACTACATGAGCCATAAATGCGCGAAGCATGTTGAAGTCCTGACGCCAGTGGCGAAGATATGGATCAACAATGCAATCTTCGCGTTTGATGTCCGCTACCAAGTACCAGAGTTCCATGATGATTCGCTCGATCTCTGGCGTTGTCCGATAGAGATGTGCGACAACACCGGGAAGTACGCTAGCCACATAGATGAACCGTATTGAGGTGCTGGCAGCTTCCTGTGAGGTTACACTATAGAGCCCATGTAAACGTGCGACTGGGTCATCCCGCGGGACGAGGAAGTTATAGTAGAAAAATCGGACCCATGCAGATACCCCACCCCAATGTGAGTGTATAGTGTCAGACAACTTCTGACGAAATTGGGGTGCACCGCGTAATTCCCCTTGATTCTCTCCGCATAGGCAACTAATGCCCATGATGGACACCTTAGCGAGCATAATTGAATGTGCAGAATCTGAAGTGATCTCATGGGGGACGAGCCTTGGATCAAGATGAACGAAAAATAGAGGGATGAGAGTTTGAAAATAAGGACGCAGGTGATCAGAGAACCCTTTAGAAGAGATAGAGCGGTTGAGCGATTTGAGGGACGTAAGCGACGATAATGATCCTCGTTCAATTTGTTTGACTTGATTCTGGGGCCACATACATCAATAATCACCAAGTATACGACCAATTTACTCACTTGCAGCCATGTTGGTAATGATTCCCACTGTGACATGATAGGAGAGTTGGGGATAGGATGCTGACGCAGAGCTTGAGGCCCTGGTGTACTTAAGAGGAGGCATCAAGATGAATGATTGCCTCGAGGCTCCTGCGTGTTCCGCCTTGAGACGAATGATTGTGTTTCCGATTGCACTGCAGCCATGCATGAACCATCCGTAAGGCGCGCGTAAGTGGGTAGCCGTCGTCGGCTACTTTATGTGGTGCTGTGCAATGTTGAAGCACGCATGTGTAAGCCTCTTAAGGAATAACCCAAAGTTGGGTACTTTGGGTGCTTCGATTTCTGGCCTTGCGGTCAGGCTTACCGACAATCACGCTGATTCCCTCCTGCATTTGAGTTTAAGAATAGTATCCATAA
This sequence comes from Suillus decipiens, assembly GCA_016695475.1. Taxonomy (NCBI): domain Eukaryota; kingdom Fungi; phylum Basidiomycota; class Agaricomycetes; order Boletales; family Suillaceae; genus Suillus; species Suillus decipiens. Next base: position 39,819 of record MU172970.1, read on the forward strand.
ATCAGTCTAGACGACCACCCTTGGTATACTTATGCCCAGACTGCAGATCTGTATCATCATCCAAAAGTTTCTTGATCGCCATGACGACCGCTGCCAAAAATCCAAGAATCACCAAGACAGCCATGTATGGATGGGCGATGATGAAACCCTCAGTGTTTGAGAGACTTGAGTTGAAGGCCTTTGTGTATAGAATTGTTAGCGAGGAGCTAAATTTGACTTAGTAGCGACCCATACCCGAAGAAGGCGCTCCATGATATTCTCGGAGTGCTTGGAACGTATTTGATTGCTATAAACTCCCTCAATAGCAGAGAATATGCTAACGGCATTTAACTGAATGGGCTGCCCAGTAGTGTCCTTATCCCAGTAGACCAGGCGCTATCCAATTATTAGCTATGGTGCATGAAAAGAACAGGGATTACAATTTACTTACATTATGATCAGCAACCACCACCTTCGGTTGATCATTGACCTTTACACCGTACATACTTTTCATCCAACTTCCCCATTGATCGGCGTCCATCCACGTGAATACTACATCTTGTTTGCCAACATAGCTCTTGCGCAGGCGCCACTTCTTTGCAATATCGTTCAACTTCGATGAGACGTCGTTTCGGACGTCGTTGGGCGTGGCAGCAATCACAACAAGTGGGTTATGTGGAGCATTCATTACCTGTTGGAACACATCACGTGAGAGCTCGAGGGAGGTTGGGAGGCGGTTGGCAAAGAGCCAAGTGCTAAGTGTGTCAGAAATGGATGAGTTAAAGATTGAGGTGGGCTCCTTTGGGTCATTATCTTTGAATGCCAGGATGGCCCAGGATTCTGTCGTTGGGATGTCGTAGCGATTGAAGAGTTCCTTGGAGGATGATACAAATACCGGCGGCGACCCGAGGAGCAACTGAGAGTCTTTAGCGACCTTGCTCTGAAACATCGTCAGGACCAAATAAGTCACACAACGTGGTGCACGTACGACAATATGTTCATTGGGTGAAGAAAGTAGGACATACACAACAGGATTTTCATGAACAACTTTGTCAAGATCATCAGCACTTATGGGTTGCATGGTCCTGTAACAGACATCAAAAAGCGCCCTATGAGCTTGAAAGAGTTTTCCTTACGGAGATGCTGCCTTGTCGGCAAAAGCCACAAGTGGCTCGTATTTTCTACTTCCTGAGTACTCTGTCTTTGCGCCGTGAGAATAGTAGAATAGCATAGGATAACCCGTAACCCCTTGCTTCGAGCATAGCGACTTGAACTCATCACAATTGACTTCCGCGATATTGAGCTTGTGCTGCATGCGACGAGCAACCTGTACCCACACGGGAGCCAGTTTCTTACAATGTCCACACCTGATAAATGGCTGTTAAAGCAAATTTTGGCCTATAATTGACGCAGCGTACCACGGCGCAAAGAACTTGACAAATGTAGGTGCCTGGGCCACAAAGTTGTCGAATGTCTCGCTAGTTAAGGATATCACATCTCCTGAAGGGTTAGATTCCGCCTGAACCATCGAATTCTCCACAGGAACGATCTCGGTTGCCATTTCCTCCTGCTCAACCACAGTAGAGGATAACAAAGAAATTGAGGTAGGGTCGCCACGCGCAAGAAGGAAGTCTACAAGGATGTCGTAGTCGCGATCTTTAGTGAAGGTCTCCACAAACTGCCCGTTCCGGTAGAGGTTCATTTGAGGGTATCCCGTAACACCGTTCTCGGTGCACAAGTCTTCCACGATTGAGAAGGTCTGTTAATGACCCGGGAAATTTGGAGAGGGCTCGCTCACCTCCATTCAACGCGCAATTCACCTGCGCCAGATGGATCCCTAGATGGGGTTTTCCCTCAAAATTGTCTACTACACGGTTCCATGTTGGTTCAAAGTTGCGACAATGCCGACAATATGGGGAAAAATGTTCGATGAACCTACTCTCCTTGTTGAAAAAAATAAGGCGCTCTATAAGAAAAGACACACCAAACACCATCTGCGATGGTCTGCTTGAAATCTTGAGGGGTCAGGACCTGTGAGCCTGCTGCGGGGGCAGCAGCGACTTGAAGTACGAACCATGTTGTAAGAAGTGACAATGGTAGCATAGTGAATCTCATGCCAGCATGCACACCTACTAATAGTAGTCCTAAGTCAAGAAAGTGTGAGGCTTGGTGATGGTAGTTGAAAAGTGAAGTCGTGGTGGGCGCTAAGTGCTTATAAATAACTATGATGGCAATGCGAGATGAATAATATTCAGAAATCAGTACTATTAGCTATTCGGTTCTTACTCACGATGGAGACATACTACTACTCTCAGTTCAATCATGCGGTCGTCCATGTCGCTCTATTCGATGACGTGACAAACGCTGCCGCTATCAGGTCTCGTATTGTTCAGGCCGCTAGAAATCTTAGTGTCGATGGGAACACTGAGCGTGAAGCTGTCAACTTCGCCTTCATTGATGCACGGCTGGTAGGGATGTCAACTTCAGTCCTGATGCATCGTTACCGACTACGTGTCCCAGATATCAAGCACACTTCACCTTCAAACCGCAATTTACCAGGCGCTTTTGGCAGAGGCGCAGGGCCAACTTCGGACTAAAACTGTCCACTCAGAGATACTGTGGGCACTGAACCCCACCAATAATGTACGCGTAGCCACCTGCTCGATAACTGGTTTATTTCGCTCATTAAAATATGGCTTTAGATCACTGAAGCCATCCGACGATATGGGGTATCGGATGGGTTGACCACCCTCATTGTTGTCCGCGTAGACGTCTCAAATACTCCTGATATACAGCGTTGCATGTGCGACATAATCCAAGGATGTATGGTTCCTTTTCAAGCGCTGGGTCAAATGACGGATTGGTCGATTATAAAAAAGGTGTGTAGCTGCCACTGCAGCAACAGATCGATGTGATATCAAGAATCTCATCTCATTTCCAGCATTATAAATTGGACTCAGAGTCAGCCTTGAAAGAGGTACAAGGGAACATGGATCGAGAGCGATTCATCATCAATAATATTGTCGTAAGTTCGGTAGCAATGAAGAATGTCATGGCATGAATTCGATTACTGGTGACATCCAGCAAGTCATCTATATCACCCTTATGTGCGATGATGTCAGGTTATGACATCGTTATTTTGCACACCATGACGAAGTATGATGGCTGACATGGCCAACGATGCAATAATGGTTGATAGTGGTTGATGATGCCAGTAGTATTGTCAGCCTCCAAATTCTGATTAACATAAATGTGCGCCTCCGCATCTTTTGAATGCCCAGTATACTGTTTTCATCTTGTCATCATCTTTTTGCTTTACCATGGCCCCTACGTCTACCGTCATGCTACTTTCCGCAGTGCATTCAACCACCGTCCTCTCAGGGCCTTTCATCACTCCTTCGACCATCTCGCCCACTGGCACAACTGTCCTTACCTATGATCTTTGGAAAGGTGGCCTCGTGTGCTTTGCAGTCGCTATCGTTTCCGTGGTGGGATATTTCTACCGTCGTCGTCGCAAAGATACTGCTATATCCGAGCCCAAGGTGCCCGGCCTCATACCACCAGTCATTGTGCCCCGCGATGATTCAGTGCTTTGCTCACCGTCCGATACGCCATACGATACATCTCCGACCTGCGATCGTTCAGTACTCCAGTTGGGAAGTAATCGACCGGTCAAGCATGTTGCCTCCACATGTGACGCTGACATGGTATGTGTTGCTCTCCTGTCGTCGCAGCTCCAAACGAGGCTAACAATGCATGCTACCAGATCCCCGTGGTTAAAACTGCTGCTGCGGTTACCAGCCAAATAACCGAGGATCAACTGCGTGTTGGCCAGTATGGGGAGGTAGACATTACAGAGGCAAACTCCGATCGTGGAGTCAAGGTGTGTAATATAGTCTCGCCTCAACAACAACCGTTTTATATTCTACCCGTAGCTTTCAGTCCCCAATATCGCTATAACTGTTTTCGATGAGGATTTTGTCGGTTCCTTAGTGCGTAAACTGGCCTGTTTTCGACATCAGTGGCTAACCGTGATACTTATACAGCCTTTCCAGCGCGCTTTAGGGTTGTCCAACAAGGAAGAGGGCAGACCTCGGCATGAGGAATTTGACGACGATGTATCAATCTACTCTTCAGAGTCGGCAGAAGCCATTCTTCATAATTCCTTGCTATCAGAGACCGCCGAACCACACGTAGACGTCCCCGAAATCACTTGCGAGTATTATATGACTGTTGTTGCATGCGAGTTGTCCGCCCGATCGTACAACTTTGACATTTCAGTTGTCGGTACAACGGTTCGGGACAGCGCCTTCCTTACTCCACCAGGTTCCCTATCCTCTCCTTGGACCCTTCCTGCTAGACCACGTTCCCCTGATGGCCGCCGACATGGTCTTGTCGAAATGTCCGACTTAGCCAGTGCGCTCGCGATTAAGCTCGATCCTTCCTCGGATGTCGTTCTTCAGGCATTCGACATACCTCCCGTCGTGCCCATTACCCGTCGCTATGGCCAAGTGAATTTCAGCAAGTATGCAAATGTTCTGAACGCGGAAAGTGACAACCCTTCGCGTCGCCTGATGGACGATCTTCTGCAGTCTATCGATGAGGAAATCGAATTTTACAATAGCTTCGACTGCGACGAGGAGTGCGACGACATCTCTGGCGACACTTGTCCAGCGAGGAAACACACTTCTCCAACTTGGGACTATTTGGACTTCCTCGAAGACGAGACTCGTTCTTTTTCCGTCCAAGAGGATGTCGACTTGCGTTTGGAACTGAATGGCTGTAACGAGCAACTTTCCCCGACCCTTGACTGTTCATGCTCCCTAACCGATGAGAAAGACATCTTTCAAGATCTTTTCGAGGGCTCTACGCTAAGCTCCATTTCCAAACAGAGTGACGGTGTTAACGACGAGCTCACATCGGACCTTCAGCAGCTCTCCACGGACGAATCGGAGTCATATCTAGACCGTGTCTCTGGTGCTACCTCGGATTCTGCGATCCTCGACCTTATCCGACTTCTCGACGAACAGACTGATATCCACCAACAGCCTGTCCATGACTCAATCCCAGAAGTCAACAGCAAAGGCTTCGACCTCGTTCGGTTTGTCAATGAGGACTTGCGACTTTCCGCGGATGACAAGTATTTAATCGTCGACTTCGACCACGACGACGATTGTGACGACGAGAGTTACCCCAAGTTTTTAGTGACCGCGTTCGACTCGAAGTCGTCATTGTGGGACACTGAAGATGAATCTGTTGACGATTACGGCTCGACTCCTTCCCTGGCGTCTGTCTCGCATATAGACTCTGAAGATGAGGAAGTCATCATCGCTCCGATGACAGATCCCACCAGCACCTTTTTGGCTGGTTCCAAGCACCGTCGCTCACCCGCAGGATGCTTCTTTGTCACTCCCATCACCCCAACTCAATCGGGCGACTTGATTGACGCACACTTGTGTATCGATGTTGTTAATGGTGAGCCACGAACGCAGGGTTTCATTGGGCACTGTGTTCCGTTCGCCGACGAACATTGGTCTGGGATCTCGACTAATGTCAATCTCGCATCTAAGGAATTCCCGCAGCTCGACCTCGACCTTCGATTTGGTGGCAATGCCATGACACCATATCGAGGATGAGGAGTCCTTTCGAAATTGGATCGACATGGTGATGCGTCAAGAGCACATTTCGATTGCTGAACTTCCACACGTCCACTGTCGACCTTCACCACCCAGTTTCGACTCTGACGCGACAAAACAGATTCTATTCCCTCATCTTTCCAGCTGCAGATTTTCTCGAACTTGCACCCTATCGGTTTCTATGTGCATCTCTTCCGTCTCAGTCTCGATATCATACAGAAAACGACAAAACTCCACTCTCGTTCCTTCTATCTCTTGGTCTTTCTCTTGGTCTTGTCCTGTCTTTTCTCTTCATCTTCAACATTTCTGGATAATTTGGTGGTACCTCCATTTATTTTTTTGATTTTGTCTGTTATTTTGCAGCACCACAAGATCCGTCTATCCCTGAATCTTGTAAGATCTCTAACTCATATCTCATTTCCACTTCGCTCACTGTCCCTCCTGTTGTTTGCAGTATTATATCATATTTCCTACGCACTTGCGTTATCACCCTTGTAAGGCTTTTCGAATTCTGCCTTTTCTCACCATGCTTACCACTCTTTCGCGCTCTAGTTCTTGGCAGTTTATTCTTGCAGTCGTCAGTTCATTTTTCAGCACTCCAACGTATCCAAACACATCCTCGTGTCATTATCTTTGTAAAGATTTCTGGTTATCGCGCCTTCTATGACTTACCCAGGTTTCTTATGCAGCTCCAATCATTTGCAGTTGGCAATTTCGTTTTGCAGCACGATCCAAACGCCATACCTTGCATCTTCGCGATATACCTGATTCCTCGCGTTTTCTGCCTTAGTTGTCCAAGGCCGTCTTTGCAGCCCCGATTTGATATGCGGTACGCAAAACATGACAGGTTTCACTTATAACGACAACATAGTGCGTAATGTTTCCGCGGCCTTGCGACAATTGCAAGGCTCCAGTGATTTCTGGTCCCTGTTTCAAACTCATATCGATTCGCAGTTCAGCACCGCATGATATCTCAGCCTACCCTTGCATTCCTTCTGTCGTCCTTCCGTGGATTAAAATGCTCGCAGCTCTTTACGAGCTTATTACGAGCTTACCGCACTCTCTCACATCACCTTGGTTGGTTGTGGATACTTTCCACCTCCGTGTCACAGTTGAGCACTACATGATGTTTTGGCTCATCCTTGCCCTCCGTTGTCTTGCACGGCAAACTCTTGCGCTTCTTTACGAGCTTGCCACATTTCTTGCACTACTTTGGGTGGTCGTGGATGTTTGCTTTCTCTTCCGCGTTGTAGTTCAGCACCACATGATACCTCAGCCCACCCTTGCCTTCCGTCGCCCTTGCATGGTTTCAAACGCCCGTGGTCCCTATAAGCCCACGACACTTTCTTACACCACTGCGGCTAGTCGCGGATATCATCTTTCTCTCCCCTTGTGGCGCAGCTTGCCATCGCACGATGTCTTATTCCACCCTCGCTTTATGGTCCTCCTCCCATTGAGACCAGAATGCAGCAACTGGCAACGTTTCCTACACGTCAGGTGTATTGTTCTTCGTACCTATCCATGGTCGCTCTTGTTTCTGGGCGTTGATATATCCTCGGCCCACTTTGACTTGCGAGATTCACCATCACCGTCATTCCTCGATAATTGCTTCCCATGATATGGCACGTCTACTACCCTATTGGCGACTTGCAGAATAGCAAGGTGTACACGGCCGGCCACCACAACCCTCCACGTTCCGTGTGAACTTCTGACGGCTTGTTCTGACCCACCGAGACCTTCACGACCTTTGTGACTTTCACGGCTTTCACGACTTTTCACGACTTTAATGACTTTTCACGCCTTATGACTTTCACGACTTTTCGCGCCTCATGACTTTCACGAATTTTCACGCCTTATGACTTTCACGACTAACGACCTTTTACGACTCCTCATGACCTTTCACGACCTTATCAGGTTTCTTTAGCTACTCTCCTGACTTTCACGACTTGTCGACGTCCTTATCGCCTTGTGTGTTGTGCACCCTGGCATGACAATCCACGGAGACCCGCCCCAATGCGTTCTTACCGCTGCTTTGTGTGACGAGTCACTCAGCCTTACGAAGTGCAAGCGTTTCATGGCCCGCTGACTCCACGACCCTCGTAACCTCTCATGCCTCTCGAGATCGTTCATACTACATAGCCGACTTTGCCCCTTCAACCAACCATGGCTTGCGGCAAACATTGGTATGTGAGCAACTACTGTATTATGCAATCTGCTTTGATACGCTACCTGCAGTTCAGAAATCGCACCAACTGCATTATGACCCCGAGACCATTCATGGCCGATTTTGACCCCTCCATCCACTTCAGACTGCTGCAAACATTGGTACGTGATTACTATCTTACAATATTTCCTTCTGATTCACCATCTGCAGTTCGACGACTTGCACCCTTTTTAATTTACTCGTACTTGACTTTGTTCAACGACTTCTTTCGGCGACTTGCGCCCCTTTACCAAGTTTTCACTTCAACTTCACTTCTTTCTATCTTTTTTGTCTACTTTTATGGCAATACATTTTTAATTTTACGAATATGATTATCCTGCTGCCAAGTCATAGCGTGAATTATGAGTTTGTTGGTTGGTTTTGATGTCTGATGACTAAGTGAATGATTGGTTACGGTTGGAATTGCCGATTTGCCGTGACTTATTTGGCGATCGATGTTGGGCGTATTTCACAAGTTGCTGCACACTACACTGTACAGTATGGACGCCATGCATGCATGCTGTGATTTGTTCACTTATAGTATATCGGGACTTTACAGTTACTGCCATAGCGCTCCGTGACCTCCAGCCTAAAGAGATCCGGAATATCGAGGGATTGTCTCGCTTCCTCCTTCCCTCCTTATTCTCCGATCTCCAAGATGTAGCTCGTGATAGGGCTATCATTATGCTCATCGCAAGCAAATCATTTTGCGATTGCCATTATTATTCCACACAGGCAACCTCCGACCAGCACTCAATTGCCTACCAATCTCGAGAAACTCGAGATATTCGTGGTCAAACTCCAGCGCACAAGTAAAGCAACGAAGGGAAAAGCCTTGATCCTGTTGGAGTTGTGGACGACGCCATCCGCGTGGTGACAGAAAATCTTGGCGAGTTTGCACGATGTTCTCGAATATGGTAGTGCCCGACGTCTGTCTTCAATTTCTTGCCGATGCATGCAACAACGCTGTTGGCGAGTGCAAGAAACACGGGTGGCTCCTTTTGCATCTTTGCATCTCTTCATACACGCCATCGCTTACTGCGCTAATCAAGGCTCGCAGACACGACAAGTTCCTGTCAGTATTCCTTTATTGCCATTGGTCAGAATCGCCCAGCCGGTACTGCATTCACTTTAGATTGTGCGGAGCCTGAACTGGAATTAGTGCGAAGTCTTTTACCCCCTCCCCCAACTGCTCCCTTCACCAAGATAACGAGCATCGATGCAAAGAAATCGAGGGCACTGCAAGATAATCCTTTGGCTCCACTTTTCGTGTCACGGGACACAGAAATATGAAGACCCCTTCAATTCAGCCTTTCTCATGCGCTTTCACTTCTCTATATCAAACAAACAGACCTGTCCCGGCATGAATTTGCATTTCTCTCTGCCTGTGAAACCGCAGTCGGTGACTCGGGTACTCCCGACGAAGTGAGGCGACTGGTCTACAATTTGGTGGGGTGAAGGGTGTTATCGGGACGTTATGGAAGGTCAACGATGATACCGTGCAGCGCTTAGTCGAGGCATTCTACAAAAATCTTTGTGGGAATGGCAAAATGAATCCTAAACGAGCTGCCCGAGCGCTGCACCGAGCTGTGCAGTGGTTGGCTTGTGGCAAGGACATGCCCTTAGACCAGGCATAGTATTCGTGCATATTGGCATATGACCAATTCTGTGCGTCCTCTCATCTCACTGTTTGAGGCATCTTTGAGACGATCTGACGACTTCGTGTGTAGCATCCAGTCGTGACCACGCACAATCTGTTGCCAAGATATTCCATAACTTGAGGCTGTATAACTCCACGACGTGTACACCCGATTTCAACTTAAATTTGTATTTTCCAGTTTGTTGTCTCGGAGCCGGAGGTGATGCTGCTAAGGGGCATTGATTTGCGGGTAAGAATGACATTGTACAATACTTATCTGGCATAGCACCTCATGTAAGACATAATTTGCGATAGAGGTGTCTAGACTCTGAATTGCGTAAGGGCGTTGAATGTACTCCAACTCGTCATGCAGCACCGAAATTCAGTGTGTGAAGAGCTTGATCCTCGTGAGATAGACAGACTAGACGAATGAAAATTAGTCGTTTGTTCTCTTTTCTGAATAGATACTAAAAGTGTGTAAAGCAATGGAGATCGCAAAACGTCAAGACGTAAACCATGCAGCTAAAAAATAACAATGTCGTAGATTGTCTGCTATCCGAGACTGATAATTATTTTATCATAGGCTCAATATGATGGCCGAGTAATGCGCTACGAATTGGCATGTCGTCCCAGACTTCGACCATTCGCAATGAGCGGGATCTTCATCCACAAACACCGAGGTCAACCGTTCGAGCTTGGTATGTGAGCTCACGATACCATATTTGACAAGCGTTAATGTCGCTGTCCCTCAGGCATCTAAGTCCGTCCAGAGCTGGCAACCCTGTACCAAAATCCGTCAGTCTTTGCGGAAACTTACGATGGGTCCCGCGGAAAAAAAATGTGTTGACTTGAATGCTGAGCGTCCTCATAGCCCTCGAACCAGAGACGGCGTGGTCTTACTGACCCAACTGATAGTCACACAAACGCCGACAGTGACTGTGCAGAGCATGCGGATATGCTCAGCTCTCGATTATATGAGCCTCCGCCGTATGTTGTACCATTACAACAGCTATTATTTCCATGGCTGAGGATACGTTAACGATGGTACTGGCACGTACATGATAGGACAAGTATAACTTACCAAATAGTGGCACCGGGACCACCAATGCATCTTGCCTTTTTGACCTGTGTATATCTTCAGTGATTTACGCAGCTTGGTGAACCAATCATGTACGATAACGGAGTTGCCCTTCGCCCGTGCAGAGCATGCTGATGCATTTCAAGACTGAACGCTGAGTTTCCAATGCTCACCTCCGTGATATATTTGTCTCTCCCATGCCCCCTCCTCATCTCTTCCACGACTTTTCCAGTCTTCTGGAAATCGGAATAACCCTGGTGGCGCTCATCGTTCGCCAGGTTTATGGGCCCTACAAATCTCACTCTTGGTGCTAGCCACTGCATAGATTTGACGTGGGCAACGAATCCTTCGACGCTTTCCTGTGAGCCTCGTACATAAATGACACCTGGGTAGCCAACTTTGGCGAAGCCAGATATAGAAAGCTCAGAGGATCATCGTTGTAATGACCATAGTTTCGTTGGGGAAACAAGATGATGAGATGTCTGGAGTGCGTAGTATTTCCTGTCCCTGGGAGATGACAAGTTGGTATTCTGTTGTTATAGGACATACATACTCTCTGATACTCCTGTATCGATACTATGTCCCTCGAAGTTCGTATAGTTTCGGCAGCAAGTGTATACATAGTAACTAGTAGATCGGATAATTTAGCATTCTTCGCACCACGATCAGGAAGACGCCATAGTACTCACCCTGACTCATCTTTCAGCTCTCTTGAACAAAGGGCTCGACTTCTACGACATTTATATCTGGATATGCCTTTTCCATTGACAAAAATCTAGTGGTGTCGATATTTGAATCCTCCGGGTATTGTTCTGGGAATTGCAGTCCATGGCCTTTACCTGGGACTTGGACTCGGATTATGGAACTAAGCTTAGCAGAGATGGGAAAGCTGTGGTCATTGTATTGAAGAAGTGGAGTAGTGAAGTTCAAATTGTGAAATCTCCAGGAGGGAAGGCGAACGAGAATGATCGACCGCGGACTCTACATTCCAGGCACATGAAAGTGGACATTTATTATAGAGTAAGAATAGAGCCGATGCCAACGTTCGCTTGTCTGAAATTCTCATCTGCCGGAGTTGAGCCGTGTATCTTATGGCTTGACTGAACTTCGTGAATCCAAGGTTAATACCCACTACGTCATTTAGGATGAGTGTTTTGAGAGAATGAGCGCGGACAATAAAGAACGACGGTTGTCTGATGGGCACAGCTAAGCGTAGTTGATACAAATGTGGGATAATATCGTCAAGTGGTGGAATGCGAATGGACTGACGTCGATTAATATACACATGAATATTTTTAAAATGCACATGTACATTTTGAAACGTGCTGAGGTGAAGCTAAGTACAGGCATGAACTGAAGCGGGCGAAGATACTGAAAATCAAAATGATTAATGAGTCGCGGAAGGCACAAGGGACAAACTGGTGCAAAAAGGCGAGAGAAATCTGTATCAGCGTGTATATACAGAGGGAAAAAAAAACACCTATGGGACCGGGCAAGCAGACAACTGACTAAAGTAAATCTGGACTAAAATTGAACGTACTTGACTAAAACGGGTACTCTTGCGAGAGCTTTTCAAGCACATTCCTGCCGGCTTGAATTTTTAGATCAGTCAGACTGCGGGATCATGTTTCTATTTTTTAAATTAATTAAACCTTATTTTCAGCAGATGCCGTAACGCCACAAGGCTCTTGCAATTCTGTGTTACATAACCCATATTTGTTCGTCATACTGAGAACAGTACTCATATAATCATTATAATATGTACATGCCAGTCCGTGAGTCCGAGTATGTGCGGGGTTTTAATTAATACTCTTCCACGGCGCACTAACACATGCATACTTATTCTCAGAGCTCAGAAAACGCCAATGCACTGGTTCTCATAAATCTTTTCCGTTGCCCCACCATTGTCATCTCAAGTACTAGAATGTGACAAATGGACAACAAAATGGGTCAAGACCCGTTGCTCGCTTGCTTTACTTCAGGCGACTTCCAGAATTAATGATAACTTAACTGTCTGCATGTCTGCGATCGTGCGATTCCTTCTGTAGTCAGCATCACTGCCATAAACTGGCAGCCGTGAGTAGTTTATTTTTTGTAATGGGTCCCCAGCCTGGCACAAGCCTCGGTCATTCCAATCATCGCGGACCTCCTTCATGTTTCATATTTCTGTACCGAGACACCATCTCATCCTTTGGCGCGCGGTCGGCTGCTGCAAGGGTCCCGATGAGCACATACTGTGGCATTCAGGCTCCAATACTACGTTGTTGCGGTTCTTCAATCGATCCAACATTCGAATTCACTTCTTTTGAACTTTTTGGCGATCCCTTTGCATGCCGACTTCCCGTATTGAGCCCATTTTAGGTAAAGCCATTCCCATTTCGAGTCATTGCATGGCTCTTCAAGATCTAATACTGAATGTTGAATTCTAGTCTCCACTCTGAAAATGGTGCCTTATTTGCTTCAAAGGATATGGCATAGTGATTGCTAATCCTCTTGCAAAAGCGCAACATCGACTGGATGTCCCACTCCGTACGCTATCTTGCAATATCATAATTATTATCCCGACCATTTCTTCCCTCAGGTATCTCTCAAGACATGCATCGGTTTTTCGGTTACGAGCTAATCGGGCCCCTGTAACTTAGTCTACCAATACCAGTGCGCGCTCTTGCAATAGCCACGAAAAGTGACCGTCATCAGTATCTCAAGTCTACATAACGTGTGCGATAGGCTAAACAGCTACTATTGGCATCAAGTCTGACTTTAGTATCGGTGTTACTTCAGCCCATCTGTCATACGACAAGCTCTTGGTCGTATCTAAAAGGGAATAGAGGCTCAGTATGCACAGTATGTTCTATTCTGGTATCCTCCTTGATCGCTGCCCGGTCCCGCGCTCTGATAAGGTAGATCACTCACACTTTTTAGCCTTCTGCATCACAGCAATATTGGTTAGATACCGGAATAAAAAAACCGCAATTTCCCTAGTCCCATTTTCTTAACCCGCTGCTTAATATAGATCCCATCGATGTCTGGCTCTCAAGACACATGTACAGGTCAGCGCCCATCTTTCGCGTGACAATCACTCTGGTCCGATTCTCTCGCACGGTGTGCTTGACGACTGTCAGCCACTGCGTCCTTCTTTCCTGTACTTCAAGAATTACATCGGACTGCTCTCACAACCTAACACGAGCACCACTATGGGTCGGTCGGCTATTTTAGCCGTCTGAGTTATCTCATGTGGTGTCTGAGTCATGTTTTCGTGGCACACCAAAATTCTGCGACACGTCGGCCGACTGCTGCTAACTCTTGGAGCAGGGCATTGCTGATATTCCGATGGAGTTACTGAACGACTGTTTTCCGCGTGATCACACGCCGGTAATCATCGCGCTGAAGGCTATCTACCGCTAAAGGATAAAAGCTGCAAGAGAGATGTGTCCTCTCATCACATTTCTTCATTTCACTACTCTCCTGGCGAGAACCCTTTCTTTCGTGATGTTTACTTCAATTCTATTCGCTTCTTTTATTTCTTCGATTAATGCAGCAGCTATAGTATCTCGTTCACAATCCTATCCATTACCTCAGAACGGTGTGCTCGGTCCCCAATCCAAACTCACCGTAGCTAATAAGGCCATCGCTCCTGATGGCTACGAACGCTCGTGAGTCTATTGCCATGGTTCCAAATCTCGTTCCTAATGGTTTTACAGGGCAACTCTCGTTAACGGCGTATTCCCTGGACCCTTGATCATGGCGCAGAAGGTGACCTTCTGTCGACCTCCTGTTGCGCGAGCGCTGACCGAATACTAGGGAGACAACTTCTCCATCGAGGTAGCCAACGAGCTCACGGACACGTCGATGGACATGGTTACCAGCGTCGTAAGCAGCGTCGAATCGTCATTGATGTAGATCAACTTTTTAATCTTGTCTACCTCAGCACTTTCATGGTATCTACCAGAATAGAACGAGCTATGCCGATGGGACGGCCTCCGTCACACAATGTCCCGTCACGCCGAACAACTCCTATGTGCACACTTTCTCCGCACAGGGCCAGGCAGGCACTTTCTGGTATCACAGTCATTATTCTATTCAATACGCAAGTATCACTCCGGCCTTGCATCCGCAATATAGGACTGACCTGTCGAACAGTGTGATGGTCTGAGGGGAGCAGTGGTAATTTATGATCCCGAAGACCCTCTTGGATACATGTACGACGTCGACGATGGTGAGCCAGAAATTTGTTTATGTTAATCCTCTGATGATCATGCGTCGCCAGCAAACACCGTGATCACGCTTTCCGACTGGTGAGTTTTATGAACGCTGGCAGTCCGCCCGACTAAAGCAGCATCACCAGGTATCATGCCGAGGCCACGGTCTTGCGCTACGTCATAGGCAATGTGGCCGACTCTACTCTCATCAATGGGCTCGGTCGGTATGTCGGCGGACCCGCGTCTGATCTCGCGGTGATCAGTGTCGAGCAAGGAAAGCGGTATCGCTTCCGTCTGGTCGGAATGACATGCGACTCCAACTTCCAGTTCTCCATCGATGGCCATAGCATGACGGTCATCGAAGCGGATGGACAGCTGACCGAGCCTCTGGTGGTAGATCAGCTCCAGATCCTTGCGGGTCAACGTTACTCCGTGGTTGTGGCTGCAGATCAACCGGTAGATAACTACTGGGTACGCAGCCTTCCTGACACGGCGAATGCATCATTTGTGGGAGGAACAAATTCTGCTATCCTACGCTACATAGGCGCCCCGAACGTCGAGCCCACTACGGTCAACACTACGTCCACGAACCCATTGGAAGAGACGAATTTGCATGCTCTGATCAACCCCGCGGCTCCTGGGATTCCTGAATATGGGGCGGCTGACATCAACCTCAATCTTCAGGTTGCCAACATCAACGGAATCTTCTTCGTCAACAACGTCTCGTTCACAGCCCCCACGGTCCCTGTTCTAATGCAGATTCTTAGCGGAGCTCAGGAAGCTACTGATCTGATGCCGAATGGGAGCGTGATCGTTCTCGAGGCCAACAAAGTGGTAGAGTTGACATTGTCGACGACTGGACCAGGTGGACCCGTACGTATACTCTATCATTCGACGCTTACTCGTCTGACATGCATCATTTTACCAGCATCCCATTCATCTTCACGGGGTGAGTTGTCCCTGACACTGCCTGCATGGTCTGTCTGGCTGGTACTGACACGAGCATCAGCATTCCTTCAGTGTCGTACAGAGCGCAGGCAACAGCACGTTCAATTACGCGAACCCAGTTCGTCGGGATGTTGTAAGCGCTGGCAGTGAAGGACAACAAATGGTGATACGATGGGTGACCGACAATTCTGGCCCCTGGTTCTTGCATTGGTATGACACTGCTTTTATTGAACTGTTCATAAGGGTGCTGACTCTAAATCGACAGTCACATTGACTGGCATCTCGACGTGTACGTATGCGAATGTCGTCGCGAAAAAAGTTACTAATCCTTCATATGCAGCGGTTTTGCCGTGGTGATGGCTGAAAGTCCCTCAGTAACTAGGACGACGATGAACCAAGCACCACGTATGTCATCCGTGAAGATTGTGAATTTCTATTGCTGAATTGCTTTTTCAGCCGGATGGGATGAATTGTGTCCCGCCTATAACGCTCTCACACCCGAACAGTTGGGAGGCGGAGGTCTCGATAATTACGAAGCAGCTGCTGATATCTCTAGTATCCTTTACCCACCACCGACACTCCCTGGATCAATATAGTAGTATGGGGTTGCAGGACAGCCCAATATTATTATATAATTACAAGTAATGAAACATCTATCTTATCGTAGATTACGATACAGTACTAGCTGGTACTAGTCTCCAAGTACCTAATTGACCCAATACAGGATATGATGGTTGACCTTGTGCTTGTTGTCTCCTGGCTTGATGCAGCCTCTGCCGAATGTATATTTCATGAGCACTTGTAGTTCATTACCTTCTGTTCTATCGACGTCGAAATAACCGAGCATGCAGGGAGACCGAGTACTTTTATCTTTTTGTGCGCGAGATTACACAAAATAACACGTACTGTCGTACTAGATAGTTTATCACGTTGCACAAGACGTAAATCTTGTGCACAGGCATGATAAGGGTTTTACATATATGTAGTACACCATCCTAGGACCGATTCAGGTCCGGTTTGTGTCACCCTCCAGTCCAAGGCCACACTTATTGACATATCACACACACAATTACCATGTCTCTCACACTCCACTATCAGTGTCCAGGCGGGGTATCTTTGAACGCAAACGTGCTAATCCTAACGCGGCCGTATCACGATGTCTATGCACGGGTCACGTGACTCAAATCACCCTGAGTACAGCGATATATTCCACTTGTGAGACAGCAGGGCAGTGGGGAGGAAAACAGGAATAAGAGTGCGACTGTTTCCAGGAGAGCCTCGTATTCGCGAGAGAAGGAGCGGAGGGAAAAGTAGTACAAGGGATTCAGATGACCGTGACGGGGGAACTCCAAATGTCCAAAAATTTGGAGACAAAGTGATCGCGATAGGTACCGAGAACCCGACCGTCACAATCGAGAAGAGTTCCACAACTCATCGTAAAAGGTTATCGAACTGATAAAGAGAGGTGTTATTCGTTGTAATACCACTGTGTTGAACCAACTGGTGGATGCAAGCCAGGTAAGCGTGCAGAACGCGTTAGATAACAAAGGTGTATCTCACCTGAGCGGCAACAGCTTCTATATGCCCTCCTCGCCGATCGTGGACACGAATGTTGTAGTGCACGGTACGATGCTTGAAATGAATAGCTTGTAGATATCGCTGTCGATCGCGATCTCGATCTCAATTACGGCTAAATCACAGGTAGAGGAGTACGTACGTCTGTTTGTTTCTGCTGAATTATAGACTTTCCACCCTGGAGGTTCGCCTGTGATCCAGTCTGTTCTGGCAGGAGTGGTGTCGATTCTCTGGCAATATGTTCGTGAATCGTGATGAAGTGGGCGATGGAACCGAATGGAGGGATGGTCACGGTGGACTAGCAAGATAATCATGAAGATAGGAACGCTAGGACCGGAGTGACATTTCAGGCCTCGTGTCCTGGGCGTCTAACGATAAATATATGAAGCAGGTTGGGGGTGTGGAGAAGCACAAAAACGCACCTCTGAAACCTCGATCAAGACATCCACAAGCTCTCCAGCAAGTTGTGCTCAACGCCATCCACCTCAAGCAGAATGACAGAAGAAAATTCACCCGCCATTCAAATAACCACACCTACTCGAACATTTAGAGGTCATGAATATACTGTGTTTGGAGTCGCAGTTTTCCCCGATAGACAGCGTATGGTGACAGCCTCGTTCGACCATACGCTTCGTTTATGGGACTTGGAATACGGCGTTGAGTTGAAGAAAATGGAGGGGCATCGCAATGAAGTACGAGCACTTGCGGTATCAAGAGATGGACAATGGATAGCAAGCGGTGATTACGGCGGAACACTTATCGCCTGGAACAGAGACGGGGAACCTCTCACCCAACCCATCAAAGTCCACTCCAACTGGATAACGTCACTTGATTTTTCCCCAGACAGCACATTTCTTGCGAGTGGCTCATTTGACGCCACAACGATTATCTGGAACACACAAACATTGCAGGCGCAAGGCTATTATGGGAATGCCACCAACTGCGTTCGGTATATGCCGTTTGGTCAATATCTTGCCACATGGCAGGCGCAAGGAAATCCAATCAATTGTGGCGTTGGAATTTACTGCGTTCGGTATTCGCCATCTGGTGAATATCTTGCCATCGCAACACTCACAAACATCCAAATATGGAATTCAGGCACAAGGGAATGCATCGTCGTATTTCAGGGTCACTCTGCGTTTAATTATAATGGATCGTGTAATGCGTCGCTCCTGTGGACGCCTGATGGCAAACAGCTTGTCTCGAGTGGTACTGATTTAGATCCCACTATACGAATCTGGGATTTGACATATACTCGGATCTGTGGTTCATTATCGACCTGGATCATGCAGGTCGGCGAACCCTACAAGTGCCATACTAGACTTATCAGCATGATTGCCTTGAGCCCTACCGGCACCCTTCTCGCGTCCGCATCTTACGACCACCAGGTTTACATTTGGCGGCTTTCGGATCGAAGAATTATCAGCATATTCAAGCACACCAGTAACGTGTGTTGTGTCACCTTCTCCGCCGATGGCAGACACATTCTTAGCGGAGGTTTCGATAATGTGATCTCAAAGTGGGCGGTACCTGTGCTGGAGGACGTTCTCAAGGACCAGCCATCAGATGTAAGATTTTCTCCATCCTCCGTCTCTTCTTCATCTCATTTTCTTCAAGGGTGTGTCACCGGAAGACAGCCCGAAGGAACAAGTGGCAGATGATGTGAGTCTCCATTCTTTGCTCATCCACTTGCATATCGAGCCTCAATCTTGATTCCAAGGCTCAACAGTCTGATTGTGAGGCACGTTTCTGACCTCCATTTTTATCACTCAACCTGATCATGTGCGATGCAGATCCTGACCATCGACACGACAGCCCGCAATGCATGCATAACCGGGGACTTGTCTACTGCTGACAGACTGTTCACCCAAGAGATCAACGCTGATGGCAATGACCACAACTCTTGCGCGAATCGCTCCTTTGTTATGGCGAGAAAAGCAGACTGGGACCGCGCACTTGATGACGCACTCAAGGTGACATCCACTGTCCTATCACGACATCAATACAGGCTATCTTATATCGCAATACAGAGCATCAGCATTCGACCATCCTTGATAGGCTGTATCTCCAAAGGCATCGCTCTCTGCGGTAAAAGGCAGTTCCAGAACGCGATGAAAGCATTTGACCTCGGGTTCATGTTTGTGGATACAAATGTCAAGAAAACACATCTCCTACTCTTGATCAAGGTGCGTCGTTCTTGTCTCGTATGGTCGCTACTTACGTGGCGGCTGTCAGGCCATCGCCCTTTTCAATGCAGATGAACATGAGGAGGCAATTCTGCGCGTCCAAGACTTAGCTGCCACTTGTCCCAATGTCGACGATCTTGCCTGTCAGATCGTGGAGGTAGGTGTACTTGATACGGTCAAGTCCAGATCCTTGCATCGACACTGAATTTTGCGATCCTCGCACATCAGGCTTATCTTCACGTCCAATTAGGCTTGAATGTCTTAGATGACACGGATGGAATGCGTCACAGCGAAGCTGCCGACCATTTCACTTCCGCTGTCAACACCATTCGTTTCTCGTCCATGTCTGCCATCCATTCCAAATATGATGTCTTCGTGGTGGTATGTTCATTGCAATCCATCCGCAAATCATTTTTCACACCTCACTGTGCTTGTCTAGTTATTCGGGTGGGACCTCATGTCCTTGTGGCGAACTGCGCACCAAAATTGGTGCCATGCGCTCCTTCGGGCAGGTAGACTTCCAGAAGCCATGGAAGCATACCGACATATGATGGATACGGCTGATGAGGCAACGAAGGCACGCTCCCTTGATTGGTCAACAGGCAAGTCTTTGTGACGTCAACCGAGTATAATTCTCAACCCCATCATATGACTTAGCTTTCAAGCGAGATTGCAGCGCGTACGGAGATGATGCTCTTATTGCGGGTAATTACGACAGGGCTATAGAGCTTTACTCTGCGGTGATCGACCTCGATTTTGCAACCGATACCGTCTTTGCGAACCGCAGTAAAGCCAAGTCAGGGAAAATGCTGTGGGACGACGCACTCCTCGACGCAGAAAAGGTGCGATGACAGCTGCAGTTTCGTATCCGACATTCATTTTGGTGATACGCAGGTCATCGAACTCAACCCCTCATCTTACATAGGATATCAGTTGAAGTATGCAATACTTCATGGCGCGCATCAATATGATGAGGCCATCGAGGCGTTCAAATCCATGCTTTACAAGTCGGAAAATGCTCCTGACACGCAAACACAGAGTATGCCCCAGAATCACCACATCCTTCAACATTGCTGACTCTTTCTCCAGAGCTGCGCCAACAATACATCAATCCATCCGAGGTAGAGGTAGCTATTCAAGAGACCATCAAAACTCAACTCAACGACGCCCCGCATCGTCTGCTCAATACCTTTACTGGGCGCCTATGCGATCGAGAGGTACAGATCAGCGCCTTCAAAACGAGCACAGAGTACAAGGAACTTTTGTCGTCGTCATTATTTGTGCACGTAGATCTCAGAAAGGAGCATATCAAAGATTTCGTGGCGACGTACTTCCGTTGTGTCACACTATCGCATCGGTGGGAAGGAAGGGAACCACTGCTACAGGACATCAGGGACAAAGGCGTCGATGACTTGACAGCCATTGGCGGGATCACCAAGTTGCAGTCTTTCTGCAAAACTGCTCGTGCTGCGGGGTATCGCTGGGGGTGGATTGATTCGTGCTGCATCGACCAGGCCAACAATGTCGAACTCCAAAAATCGCTCAACTCCATGTTTGCTTGGTATCACACCTCAGCGCTCACGATGGTCTACCTGTCAGATGTTCCGCCTTCGTCGAAGCCAGGCGCACTGGCAAGGAGCGTGTGGAACACGCGAGGATGGACCGTACCGGAATTCCTCGCCCCGAAAGTCATTCGCTTCTACCAAAGTGACTGGACCCCGTATCTTGACGACCACTCTCCCAACCACAAGCAGTCTGTCGCAATCATGCAGGAGTTGGAGGATGTGACGGGGATAGATATGCAGATCCTTCTCGCATTCCGCCCTGGAATGATCAACGCCCGCGAGAAACTGCAATGGGTGTCATCGCGCGTCACCACAGTGGAGGAAGACATCGCGTACTCGTTATTTGGAATATTTGGTGTTCACCTCCCTATCATGTATGGGGAGAGGAAGCAAAATGCCCTCGGACGGCTCTTGCAGGAGATCGTCGCTGTGTCTGGGGATATTACTGCTCTGGACTGGGTCGGAACATCATCCGAATTCAACAGCTGTCTTCCTGCCCATATCACTTCATACAAAACCCCACCGTACACGCTGCCATTCATATCTGAAGACGAGATGCAGAGATCGGTCTCGTCGCTGCAAGACACTGTGGTTGTTGAGTCAGCTTTAGCATTGTACAGCTTGCTCGACCGCCCTTGGACTCCACGTTTTGATCACCGCCGGCTCCATCTGCCATGTATCGCATTCCCTGTTACAGAAGTCAGACGGATATCAATTGAAAACAAGGGGACCTATTCTACGTATTTAGTCCAGGGAGATGGGCTTCATTACCTGCAGATTACCACAGAGGACAAGTTGCCTCGGTTCTCACGAGGCAAACCCCCTCTACGGTCACTCTTACTCGTCCGTCCCTGGGATCGTCGTCTCTTCGAGCTACCTGACTATGCAGATGATACAGAGAGTGTGGATGACGATGATTCCGCTCTACTTGAGTCGCCCGGAGAACAAGGCCCGGTTGATTCAGGATTGAACGAGAGAGCAATGCGATTGATTGTCCGCCTTCGACAGCCATTCAGCGCATTTCTGCTAGTCGAGCAACGCAGGGGAGAATACAAGAGAATTGCGTCAGATCATGGAATCATTGCAAAAGTCAAACACGTGGATTCTGTTCATGGCATGATGGATGTCAGGACACTCGAGATATTGTAGCTGCGTGTACTCGTCTGTTCTGGAACAAATAGATCTCTTGGGCCGTTTATTTGCGTTCCCCACCTATGCAAACTCCTGCACTTAGCACCCCACACGAATGCAGTCCCTTCTGTTGAGTTAACCAACCAACCTCACGATCCTCCAGATGTGCATTGTTCTCCTGGCAATTGACACAGTGCACTATCAGCTCGTTCAGCCAGCACAGGCTTCCAAAGAAGAGGGAAGGCCGTAGACTTTTTGACTTGATTGGATCCGGATTCTAAGCACTCAATACCAGGCTTGACTTCATCAAGACTTCATGTTCATTTATAATGTGAAATCTAGAAACTCGAGGTATCAAAAAATCATCTCTAGAGTATAAACATAGAACAGAGGGCTGCTGAAACTCGAACAACTTCAAGGCCACTTGTCAAAAGACTGATCATGGCCAGGCGCTGGGGCACTGCAGACCAGTCACTCTTTGGCCAGGTGATGGTGATACCAAATATCCCCTCTGGGATTATGAGACGAACGGGAGGGAGCGGGAGCACTAGAAAACAAAGCAGTTTCAGGCCAGATTTGGACTCAGGGAGCCAAAATACATCTAAAAACACTTCTCCGGAAATTTTCCCATGAGATTTTGGGTTGGCCAAATTTCTGAGCAATTTGAGCAATGTTGTGTACCCCTTTGGGGGGTCTCTGCACTGGGCTTCGGTCAGAATTATTTATGTCCACCTTCATTTCACCTCTTAGTAGTTGAAAATAAGTCCAAATTTGCCTCGCGCGCTAGATTTAGCCAGCAAAAGAATCTCCCAAAATGTATAACTATCACTTTCGGGGGCATACCGGAGGCAATTACATCAATACTTAAGGTAGACCTTGCGCGCTTTCAGCAAACCTCACGTGCTGTGACCAAGGTGTGACATGTACGTTGGCCGGACGGGTAATCCCTTCAAGACCGAGAAGTTCGGTCAAAGTTCCTATTACGAACAATACCGTGAAGATACTAGTTTGATCATAACACTATGTAGTCAATGCATACTAGGTAAATACTAGACTAAATTTACTTATAGTATCTTTGCTGCATCAAGCTCACTCAGGATCGAATCAGGAAGGACACGATGTCCACGATACCTTTTCGCTGCCCAAGCAGCTTGCTTCCTGTTTAGGCCTCTGTGATAAGTGTCCATAAAGTGCCGTGATCTCGTTGCAAACCTGCGCAGTTCCATCAGAAATTGTTTCATTTCCAAATCGTGTGATAACTTACCTCCGCATGCTGGCAATAGGGACGGAATCCAGCGCCTTAACTACATTGATCTCTAGGTCACTGTCCTTCATCGACATGGGGTAGGTGCGATAAAGCCACTTCACAAAGCCCCAGCATTGCTTGATGAAGTTTAACTCGCAATGGAATTTCGGAAGAAAAATGACATGAAAACCCCTGGCCTTGCAAGTAGTTTCCAAGAATGATTCGACATTTGTGAAATCAGGCTGACAATAGAGAATACGACGGCAGCAGCAATCAGTTACTCCAGCGGCACAGTCAAAGTTCTTACATTGGGCCTTTAAATTTTTGACATCAAAACCATGTTCTGTCAATATGGTTGCCATGCCT
This sequence comes from Suillus decipiens, assembly GCA_016695475.1. Classification (NCBI taxonomy): domain Eukaryota; kingdom Fungi; phylum Basidiomycota; class Agaricomycetes; order Boletales; family Suillaceae; genus Suillus; species Suillus decipiens. The sequence goes on from MU172970.1 coordinate 63,570, forward strand.
TTGAACATGCCCAACTTCTCGTGCCCCTCCGGCCAATAAAACTCCTGGGGTGCTCCGTCATGGAAACCATCAGCCATGCGAACTTTCTGCTTCATTGGCTTCCCATCAGGACCACGGATCAGTTTTCCTTGGGTGTCCCATACTGGTGCGTTGATCCCCCATTCTTTGCAACCTTTTGGCATCTGACGAGCAGATATTGCATCATTGTTACAGTCATTGTATGCCCCACTCTATTTTCTTCCTTTATCTTTCTTGATTACTTCATCATTACCTTGTATATCACTTTCGCCCATGGTCACTTGACCGTACATTCATACATGACTCATCCTGACTCCCCTATGCCCTATGATGTCATATGTTCAACATGTTGTACTATAGCTGCCTTCCATCTTTGGTTACACAGCCTGTTTACATCTAACAAGCCTGCCCTAAAGTACCTTCCTACTTTAGTATATAAGGACTTGTAGTTATGCTGTATTTCCTCACTTTAATCTTACTGGGTTTTACCTGGAAATCTCCTTTGCTAAGGATCCCCAATCCTTAGTTGTCTTGATCGTTTCTAAAGCTTAGCACACCTAAGTTTTAGTCTAAAGCGAACCCTTGCCTCAACTCAGCTAGTTCCGTGTAGTTATACTCGGATCTATCTTCATTGTTGTAGAATGTATCCAACTCAGCCAGTCTAGTCCTCTCAGGAGCTCGACTGTCTTTGTCACTTACCTGGTCCATTGCTCTTTTGCTTTGGCATACGAATCCACATTCAAGAAGCCTCTCTTGTGCAGCCTTTGTGTTAAGAACTATCCCAGTTCGTAACAAAAGATTAAAGTCTACTGATACTGACGACTATCACGTCCTCGGCCCCCACCCACCGAATCAGATAAAGCCCTAACGGACCGTTGCTTGCATGCATTTAGGCACGAAGGTTTCAATCCCCTGACATTACTATCTGCCCAGAATGTCAAAAGACCACGAATTCAAGATTGGTTTGCCCACCATCTTTGATGGCGATCGTACCGCCTCGAAAGCTTTCCTTTTGTCATGTCATGCATACATGGACATCAATGAAAAATTATACACCACCAACCAGCAGAAGATCATTTTCATATGCTCCTTCATGGAGAAGGGAAACGCTCGGTTATGGAAGCAGCACTTCCTCAAAGAAGCCCATTCGAAAATCCCTCATGATTATGGCAAACTTGATGCCTTCATCAAGAGCTTCAACAAAGCGTTCGCACCCCTTGATCCTGCTAGATCTGCGATCACCAAACTTCGTGACTTAAAGCAAGGCAGCAAAGACTTGCAGACGTACACTGCTGACTTTACCCTCCTTGCTGATCAAGCAGGAATCTCCGACAAATTGACTTGGATTCAGTTTTATCAGGATGGTCTCAACATGGGTATCCTTACCTGCTTGTTCAACACCGGAGATGTCCCCGAAACTCTTGATAAGGTTATCGAAACATGTGTCAATATCGACAACTCCTATCATCGCCTCATGTCAATTTGTAATTGTCATGCACCCCAGAAGAAGTCACAGAAGTATGGAAGTTCCCAATACTCATCTTCCCGCGATCCGAATGCGATGGAAGTCGACCACCTTACTCAAGCCGAGAAGGCAGACCATATGAAGAAAGGCAAATGTTTTAATTGCCACCAGACTGGGCATCGTGCAAATAGATGTCCCAAGAAGAAGGAGAGAGATACTCCTGTATGCCAGATGGAAGCTGAAGGATCCGGATCTGGGTCAAAGATTGAAGAAGTTGAAAGCAATGATGAAGAAACCATTAGACGGTTGGCTCAGGATTTTTGATTTGGAGAAATAAATCAACGTATGTTTCTCCATCTGTACTTTTACGACTTGTATGTGCTGTAGGTGAATGAAAGGAACTTCATGTTCCCATTACTCTCATATCGCGCACTCGTCCAAAATCCATCGAAACCACTGCAGTCATTGATTCTGGAGCAGCCAGAACATTCATCTCCGAAGATTTCGTTAAACTCCACGGCATCTCCCGCAGACGACTCAGCAAACCTTTTAAAGTTACGACTGCCGATGGCTCCTATGTAAAAGGAGGACCTATCTGTCATATTCCATACATCCAATCCAAGATCCGATCAGATCAGATCAGATCAGATCGATCCTGCTTCTATCCGGACCACAGATCTGATCTGGATCACTCATCCTGTTACAATCGTTGTACGCCCCTATTCATTTCTCCTCTGCTTATGTCACTATTACCTTAACGGTTGTATCTGTACACGATCAGGTGATCGTCCAC
>MU172970.1:85612-131612 GCA_016695475.1 Suillus decipiens
CCAGAACTCTCCCTAGGACTTCATCCGAAATTAAGGGGCAATACTCGGGTAAGGGGCACAGTGCATGAGCTGAGGCCAAAGCCCTTTATGATCCAATAACCCTCCGAGCATGTCTCTAACAGTTACAGTCATTGTATGCCCCACTCTATTTTCTTCCTTTATCTTTCTTGATTACTTCATCATTACCTTGTATATCACTTTCGCCCATGGTCACTTGACCATACGTCCATACATGACTCATCCTGACTCCCCTATGCCCTATGATGTCATACGTTCAACACATTGTACTATAGCTGCCTTCCATCTTTGGTTACACAGCCTGTTTATGTCTAACAAGCCTGCCCTAAAGTACCTTCCTACTTTAGTATATAAGGACTTGTAGTTATGCTGTATTTCCTCACTTTAATCTTACTGGGTTTTACCTGGAAATCTCCTTTGCTAAGGATCCCCAATCCTTAGTTGTCTTGATCGTTTCTAAAGCTTAGCACACCTAAGTTTTAGTCTAAAGCGAACCCTTGCCTCAACTCAGCTAGTTCTGTGTAGTTATACTCGGATCTATCTTCATTGTTGTAGAACGTATCCGACTCAGCCAGTCTAGTCCTCTCAGGAGCTCGACTGTCTTTGTCACTTACCTGGTCCATTGCTCTTTTGCTTTGGCATACAAATCCACATTCGAGAAGCCTCTCTTGTGCGGCCTTTGTGTTAAGAACTATCCCAGTTCGTAACAATCATCAGCTCTTTTCAGGTGAGTCGAAGCATTATTGAAAACAAAGACATGGTCATCGTCAGGATAATCCTTTTCCAGGATTGTCAGTGCTGTTTCAGCATGCCGAATAATTTCATTGTTTGTAAAATATCCATCTCTTGCTTTTCCCGTGCAGAAGAGGATGCGTGCTGATTGTGTTCCATTGCATGACCGTAACCAGCCATAGTCAGCAGATACAAAGTCTACTGCCATGAGGGATACTCCCTGTCCTTTAGGTTGTGGCATGCTTTTTTTGTCTCTGTGTACCCATCGCTTTTGCTGACAGTCATGTGCATAGAACGTAGACTCATCATGGAACCATACCACAGTACGTCTTCCCAACATCAATTCTCCCTCATCGAGTTTCATGGGATCCAAAGATGACCATTTTTGCATTTTCGATTCTAGTGCATACCATACAGGTAGAAATTTTTTCTGTCGGTAATTGACAACATCCTCTCGTTCATGACCATCAACATATTGACCATTTTTGGCAGTTGTCCAGCGAAAGCCACAAGTCTTCATCCAGTTCTGAGCCATTGCTAATGAAACTGTCTTTGACAGTTTGTATCAGCACTGGACATCCAGTTTTGCAAGATATTTAACGATTGCAGAGGCTGTGACATATTTTCCAAGTGATTGGAGATGGACAAGTAACTCGTCCTTCAAATCCTCATCCTCAATCCGTGACTTAGTCCAGTTTCAGCTGCTCTTGCTCATTGGTAGGTTCTTGCAGTCCTGGATGTAGACCTTTGACCATTCCCGTACCTTTCTAGCCATGTATGGCCCCTTCCCAACAAACTGTGCTGTTTGCAATGCTGCAACAGACCATCCTGTGCCCTGTACATATGTACGGAGGAAATATTCCATCCATGATAGGTGTCTTTCAAGAATCAAAGTGAGTCCAGTTACTTTTGGTTGATGTCCCTTGTTGCGAGGGGGATTAAGAAGGTTTTTGAGATCACATAGAGCCAGTTTTGCTGATTCGAGGCTTGGTGGAATGCGTGCGTCAATGGGATGCCATGGATAGATGTATTCCTTCTCTCCTGGACTGTCAGACTCTAGACTTGCCCCCTCAAACATCTCGAAGCCCTCACTTGGTCCATGCTCAATCTCAGCACACATCTCAGAATCCCAATTTAACTCATTGCTGTCAAAATCTGAGTCCGAGTCCGAGTCTGAGTCCGAGTCTGAGTCTGAGTCTGAGTCTGAGTCCAAGTCCAAGTCCAAGTCCAAGTTCAAGTCTGAGCTCAAGTCTTCCTTAGGTATGTCCAGGGCTTTCTCAGACAACTGAATGTCTGGTCTATATTCATGAGACGAGACTGATACAAGAATGGTTGTGTCTACTGCAGGGCACTGGAAAGAGAAGGCTTTAATTTTCAGTACTCCAAATATTTGAGTATGTTTCACCTGTAAATTGTTCTCCTTGTCTACCTGGACTGAAACCTTCCTTTTCTTTGCATAATGTCCGAGGTTTTCAAGGGCCAAGCGCACCTTTGATGAATGCTTGGGCATCCTGGTGGTGAGGAGTGTGGAAGGGACCTCCGGATGTCACTAACGGCATGTCCGGTGGCAAATTTGGACTCAGTGGAACCTTGATTAGCTTTGTAGACTAAAGATTGAACATCTTCTCTTGAAAGACGACATGAATAAACAATCGGCAACGGATGATTTGTAGCTAGAGCTATTCTCTACAACTTATCTGTCTCTGATTTTCTCAAACTGATCCTGTTACTTTTCCTATACACAATCAGTGCTTTTGTCACGTTTTATCACGCTTTATCACGTGATGTTTGCTGAAAGCGCGCAAGGTCTACCTTACCAACTTTCAGTGCTTGAATAACACCAGAATTCTGTTGATACTTTAACGGAATTATATACAGGACATCAAAAGGATGTGATTGGCATATTTTTCGTGATTTTAGGAATTTTTTTAGGGGTTGGCCAAATTTTGGCCTCCAAAACTTGTCCAAAACCTTTATATGGCAGTTTTATAAAAATCTGCTCATGCAAATAAGTTGCTTTGGTCTCCTATGGATGGATTCTGCACTAAAAATGGATTTCTGATCATTTGTGGGAGCAGGAAAAATCAATCTTTTGGGATGTCCAGAATTGTTGAGTTTGTTTGTCCACAACTGTAGTTGAGAGTGACTTTTCAATAGTTCTTCGCTAAATCTTATCAGAGCCTGGGCCAGTGGGTGACGACCTGTAAAAAGGAACTAGTGCTGGGGGCAAAACTACTTTCGGCCGAGTTTTGACCAAGTGCCGGCACAACTGGCACTTGGCGCACAATCCCTCCATCAACGTGACAATGATTCATGATAATTCATAATGATACTACCAATTATTACGTTGACGAGACACCTTTCATAGTTGACAGAGACTGCACATCCCAAGATATATTATTATTCAAGTCAAATACCGCCTGCTGAATGTCGTCTTCAAAAGCCGCAGGCATAATTCCTTTGTCAACTTGTTCCAACTCCGCAAGGTCATATACTCTGGCTCACCAAAGGAGGTGTCCATGCGAAATTTGTGTCGAGCTCCATTGCCAGGTCCATGTCAATGCCACCATTGTTCCGAGTGTGCATATGTGCATGTTTTCGACGGACTGGTTGGCCAGCAGCAAGTGCACGCTGGTGGACATGATAGGAATAGTTGACACGAAAATAGTCGTTCGACATCTGCTGCATGAGGGACAATTGAGAATAAGATGATTTCAATGGGTACGTCTTCGCAGATATCGGAAGATTTTCCCACCAATCCTTCTCATTGGCTTGACCACCTGCAAACGGGTCTTTGCATTGGTAATACTGCTTTAGATTCTCGACAAGTTTGACAGCCCGATCCCCATCCCAGCGCCATTGTTTTGCAATGTCAAGTGCAAGTGAAGCTGTACATATCTGCTCAAATGCTCGGCTCTTTGCAACTTGAACCACTGCAAGTTTCCAGCACATTGGATGTAAGAGAAGGGAAAGAGCGCGAATATCAGTATTCATGGCATGAAATTCACGATTGAATACAGCCTTAGCATTGGATGTTTTTCAGTAGGCATTCTGAGACGAGTCCCAAGTGCAGCCTGAGGTGGGCAAATGATATGGTTCAACTTGAACAAATGGTAAAAAAAATGGCAATATTGTCACTGTGATCTAATAAGTATATTGATGGCGAATGTGTGAAGGAACACTGACGAGCTCGTCCAAGTTGCCCCGTGGACCCCTGGTACAACTACTAGTTTTGCCAGGACCCCCGGGCAATTGCCAGCCAACAACACTAAAAGGAACCCCATGGAAAGCCAGACCACCGTGCTCTACTTCCAAAGCTTCCACTTCTCAGAACCTTCCTAGTAAGTTAAGTGCTTCCATTGGCCTCTGAACACCCTGTGCGACCATTCTAATGCATCATGTAGATTTATTCCAGCTACCATAAGGGAGTGGGTTATATGGTGTTTTACTACCACTGGGACCTTATTCAAATCCGTCTGTTGCTTTTGACCTTGAATCGTCTTCTTCTCTTGTCTTCTTCGATTGCTTGTTCGCTCAGCCAAGTTCACGTTTCACTGAAATCCCCATGGCCTCAGTGATCAATTGCCGTATTCACTACTGGTATCGAGTTCGAGGTTGCAATGTTATGTTCGGGATGGACTGGATTGCTGCGTGGCCACTGTTTTTGTGGCCCTCACTTGTGGGAAGATGAGACTCGTCTCCAATCCTCCATGTCTGACCTTCAGGGTGTTGACACTGTCTCGTTGTCCTCGTTTCAGTATCTGCTGATTGCCTTCTGTGTTTCTAGAAAATTCATATATACTTAGTTGCAATATCAATCATATCGAACGTGCTGTTAATGATGATGAATTAAAATTATCTCAGTCTTCGTCCCTCGTCGGGGCAATTGTATTGTCTCGTAGACGTTCAGACTCGAACTTTATTGTCCATGTCATCTTTTTCGGGCCATGTCAATCAGGGTCCCCATACGTTCCCAACATCACCAAAGACTTTAACCTGGCCAGTGTGGTTACCACAACAGAATCAAAATATGTTTCTCTTGAACTACGCAGGTTCAAAAGCTGCTGAACTACAGTCTTTTTCTATCGGAACACACCTTGACATTCACTCATGGATGGTTTCTTTAGAAGTCCATCGAAAGGGCTTTTAGCCAGGTGGTTGCCGCAACAGAATCAAAATCTGTTTTTCTCAAATTACGCAGGTTCAAAACCTGCTGAACTACAGTCTTTTTCTATTGGAACACACTTTGGCATTCGTTCATGCAGGTTTCTCTAGAAGTTCATCATAACTGGTCTTAGCTAGGTGGTTGCCACAACAGAATCAAAATCTGTTTCTCTTCCATTGTGCAGGTTTGAAACCTGCTGACGAAAAGGTTTTTTCTATCGGAACACACCTTGACATTCACTCATGGATTGTTTCATTAGAAGTCCCTCGTAATGGCTCTCAGCCAGGTGGTTGCTACAACAGAGTCAAAATCTGTTTCTCTTAGATTGTACAGGTTCGAAACCTGCTCAACAGTTTTTTTCTATCAGAACACACCTTGATATTCACTCATCGATAGTTGTTTTAGAAGTTCACCGCAACTGGTCTAGCTTGGTGGTTGCTACAACAGACTTAAAATCTGTTTCTCTCGCATTGTGTAGGTTCGAAACCTGCTTACAACAACAATTTTTTTCCAATCAAAACAGAGGTTCATCTTAACTGGTCTTAACCCCTGTGCAAATTGTGGTCGCAACATTAATATTTGTTCCATGGCGAGCCATACCTTCTGTTACAATCGTTGTACGCTCCCTTATTCTTTTCCTTTACTCTCTTTCTTGGATTACCTCATCATTCCCTTATATATCATTTTTGCCCACGGTCACTTGACCGTACGTTCATACGTGACTCATTCCGACTCGGTTCCGTCTATGACTCATTCTGACTCCCTTCTGACGTCATACATTCAACACGTTGTATTTCACTGCCTTCCTTAACAGGATACGTAGTTGTTACTTATCTCCTCGAGCCTCCCCTAAAGTAGCCTCCTACTTACATATATAAGCTCGAGTAGATACGTTGTATTTCCTCATTCTAATCTTACTGGGTTTTACCTGGATTCTTCCTTCGCTAAGGACCCCCAATCCTTAGTCGTCTAAGATCGTATCTAAGACTAGCACACCTAGTTCTTAGTCTAAAGCAACGCTTACTTGCCTCGACTCAGCTAGTTCCGTGTAACCTTACTCGGACCTACCTGTGTCGTTGTAACGAACGTATTCGACTCAGCCAGTCTAGTCCTTGACTGTCTTTGTCGTTTACCTGAAACCACGACTCTCGATACTGCTCGTTTGCGGCAGTCGTGTTCAGAACTATCCCAGTTCGTAACACCTTCAGAAATGCGTCCAAAACACCAATTATATTGGGTGTTGTGACTCGTGAGGCTGCCGCAGGTTTATGTAGTTACTCTTTGGGCTTAGTCGATTGCATATTGGATGAATTGGTGTCTGCAATATCAAGTGCTGATCTGTGGACCACTGCACAGAGTATTTGCAGTGATTTTAGAATGCACTCGCGATCAAGAAAAACTTTGCAGGCAAAGAGACCTATTAGTATTCTGAACATTCGGGGCACAGAAAATTTTTCGAACAGTCGCGAGTCGCACAAGGTATACGGAGGCCAATAGAAGCTATTTACCTTACTAGGAAGGTTCTGAGAAAGTAGAAGCCTTGGAAGCAGAGCACGGTGGTCTGGCTTTCCATAGAACCCAGTATTCTATTGTGTTGAGCGCGAGGTAAGATATTTGATCAGGTCATATTGCAACATTAAGTATGTCGATGTGTACTTATATAGTACACCATCCTAGGCCTGGGCCCAGCGAAACTTGATTTAGACTTTCAGATCAGTATGCACGACGTATAATATAAAAGCTTGTTTCTGTCTCTATTATATATATCAATTGCAAGTAATAAAACATCTATCTTATCGTAGACTACGATGCAGTACTAGCTGGTACTAGTCTCCAAGTACCAATACAGGATATGATGATTAACCTTGTACTGGTTGCCTCGAGACTCGTCCGCTGAATTTATATTGAAATTGATCAGCTCCTGTTCTGTCGACGTCGAAATGACCGAGCATGCAGGGGGAGTGCTCTATCTTTTTGCGCATGAGGGTTATACAACTTACCACGCACTGACGTACTAGATGTTCGATCACGTTGCATAAATTTTGTGGTACTAAGTAAGGGCTTTGCATATGTGTAGTACACCATCCCTCGGTGATCGTGGACATGAATTCAATAGGACATGGTACATGCTTAGGGCTTATAGATATCGCTGTCGATCACGAACACAACTACGGCTAAACAACAGGCAGATGAGTACGTATGCTTGTCTGTTTCTGCTGTGTTGGACTTTCCACCCACAGATTTGCCTGGGATTCAGTCTTTTTTAACAGGAGTGGTGTCGATTCTCTGACCGTACGTCCATAATGGAATGGGTGGTGGAATTGAATAGCAAGACGGTCATTTATGGACCAGACCAGTCAGATAAAGAGACAAAAGCCGGCCCAGGATTGGTTGCAGATTAGATGAATATATAGTTTTCAGGCCTCGTGTCCTGGGCATCTAATGATAAGTATATGAAGTAGGTTGAGGCTGTGGAGAAGCACAAAAGGTTCAGTACACGCACCTCTCAGACTTGGATCAAGCCATCCACACGCTCTCCAGCAAGTTGTGCTCATTGCCATCCACCTTGAGCAGAATGAAAGAAGAGGAACAGTCCACCATTCCAATTGCAACAGCTACTCGAACATTTGAAGGTCATGAAGATAGTGTGTTTGGAGTCGCAGTCTTCCCCGATAGACGCCGTATGGTGACGGCCTCGGGCGACAGGACGCTTCGTTTGTGGGACTTGGAAAACGGTGTTGTATTGAAGAAAATGAAGGGGCATCGCCATGGAGTACGCGGAGTTGCAGTATCAAGAAATGGGCAATGGATAGGAAGCGGTGATGAGTGGGGAGCACTCATCACCTGGAACAGAGACGGGGAATTTCTCACCCAACCTATCAAAGGCTCCTCCCATCTAATAACGTCGCTTGATTTTTCCCCAGACAGCACATTTCTTGCGAGTGGCTCATATGGCAGTACAGCGCAATTCTGGAACACAAAAACATGGCAAGTGCAATCAATTGTAATCAAATCAACTGCATTCGACATTCGCCATCTGGTGAACATCTTGCCATCGCAAATGTTTGGGATATTCAAATATGGAATCCAGGCACAAGGGAATGTATCGCAAAGATCAATCATGGATATCCTACGTCACTCGCATGGGCGCCCAATGGCACACAGCTCATCTTGGTTGCTGGTGCCAACATATTGTTCTGGGATTCATCAACCTGGGAACAGGTCGGTGAAGCCTGCAGGGGCCACAGTGACATGGTCTGGATGATTGCCCTCAATCCTACTGGCACCCTTCTCGCATCTGCATCTTCAGACTCCCTGGTAGCCATTTGGTGGCTTTCGGATCGAAGACCTATCAGCATATTCAAACATGCTGGTGATGCAGGTTGTGTCACCTTCTCCACGGATGGCAAGCACATTCTTAGTGGAGGAAAAGATAAAATGATCTCAAAGTGGGCAGTACTTTCACTGGCAGACGTCCTTAGGGACCAGCCGTCAGGTGTAAGATGTCCTTTATCTTCCGTCCCTTCATCTCATTTTCTTCAAGCATGTATTACGGGAAGACGCGCTGAAGGAACAAGTGGCAGAGAATGTGAGTTCCCATGCTTTACTCGTCTCCTTCCATATTGATTCTCAAGGGTTCAACAGTATTGCGAGGCATGCTTCCAGCCTTCATTCTCACCATGCAATCTGACCGTGGGTGATGCAGATCCTCACCATCGACACGACAGCCCGCAATGCTTGCATAACCGGGGACTTGTCTACCGCTGACAGTCTTTTCACCCAAGAGATCAATGCTGATAATAACAACTACAACTCTTACACAAATCGCTCCTTTGTTATGGCGAGAAGAGCCGACTGGGACTCCGCACTTGAGGACGCACTCAAGGTGAGATACACTGTCCTCTCACGACCTTAATAGAAGTTATCTTACATGGCGATATAGAGCATGAGCATTCAGCCATCCTTGATGGGCTGTATTTCAAAGGGCATTGCTCTCTGTGGTAAAGGGCAGTTCCAGAACGTGATGAAAGCATTTGACCTCGGGTTCGTGTTCGTGGACGCCGATGTCAAGAAAACACATCTCCTACTCTTAATTAAGGTGAGTCATTCTTGCCTCGTGTGGTCGCTACTTACGTGGCGGCTGTCAGGCCATCGCTCTTTTTAATGCAAATCAACATGAGGAGGCAATTATGCGCGTCCAAGACCTAGCTACCACCTGTCCCAATGTCGATACTCTTGCCTGTCAAATCGTGGAGGTGAGTGTTCTTGACACGGTCAAGTCCATGTCAATGCATTGACACTGAATGTTGTGATCCTCCTACATCAGGCTTATCTACACCTCAGATTAGGTTGGAATGCTTTATCTGACGTGAAAGGAATGAAATACAAAAAAGCTGCTGACCACTTCACTACTGCCATCAACACCATTCGTTTCTCGTCCATGTCTGCCATCCATTCCAAATATGATATCTTCATGGTGGTAGGTCCTTCTCCAGAACTGCGCCAACAATATGTCAATCCATCAGAAGTAGATGTAGCTATTCAAGAGACCATCAAGACTCAACTCAATGATGCCCCGCATCGTTTGCTCAATACCTTTACTGGGCACCTATGCGATCGAGAGGTACAGATCAGTGCCTTCAAAACGAGCACAGAGTACAAGGAACTTCTGTTGTCATCATTATTGGTGCATGTAGATCTCAGAAAGGAGCATATCAAAGATTTCGTGGCGACGTACTTCCGTTGTGTCACGCTATCGCATCGATGGGGAGAAAAGGAACCGCTGCTGCAGGACATCAAGGACAAGGACATTGATGAGTTGAAAGCCATTGGCGGGATCACCAAGTTGCAGTCTTTCTGCAAAACCGCTCGTGCTGCGGGGTATCACTGGGGGTGGATTGATTCGTGTTGCATCGACCAGGCCAACGATGTCGAACTCCAAAAATCGTTCAACTCCATGTTTGCTTGGTATCACACCTCAGCGCTCACGATGGTCTACTTGTCCGATGTTCCGCCCTTGTCGCAGCCGGGTGCACTGGCAAAGAGCGCTTGGAATACACAAGGTTGGACAGTACCGGAACTCCTTGCTCCGAAAGTCATCCGCTTTTACCAAAGTGACTGGACCCCATATCTCGACGATCACTCTCCCAACCACAGGCAGTCTGTTGCGATCATGCAGGAGCTAGAGGATGCAACGGGGATAGGTGCACAGACCCTCATCACATTCCGCCCTGGAATGATCAACGCCTGCGAGAAACTGCAATGGGCATCCACACATGTCACTACAGTGGAGGAAGACATCGCGTACTCATTATTTGGAATATTTGGTGTACAACTTCCTGTCATATATGGCGAGAAAAAGCAAAGGGCGCTTGGACGGCTCTTGCAGGAGATCGTCGCCGAGTCTGGAGATATTACTGCCCTGAACTGGGTCGGAACATCATCCGAATTCAACAGCTGTCTGCCTGCCGATATCACTTCATACAAATACCCACCGTACACGCTGCCATCTATATCTGAAGATGAGATGCAGAGATCTGTCTCGTTGCTGCAAGGCACCATGGTTGTCGAGCTAGCTTTGAAGTTGTACAGCTCGCTCGACCACCTTAGCGCCCCACGATTTGATCAACGCCAGCTGCATCTGCCATGCATTGTATTCCCTGTCACAGAAATCAGGCGGAGATCAATCGAACATAAGGAGAGTTACTTCACATATGCAATCAAAGCAGACGGGCTTCATGACCTGCGGATCATGACGGAGGACAAGTTGTCTCAGTTCTCATGAGGAAGACCCACTCGACGGTCATTCTTACTCGTCCGCCCCTGGAATCGTCATCTCTTCGAGCTACCTGACTATGGAGATGATACAGAGTGTGTGGATGACGATGACTTCGTTCTGCCTGAGTCACCCGGAGAACCGGGCCCAGTTGATTCAGAATTGAGGGAGCGCGCAATGCGAATGATTGTCCGCCTTGGACAGCCATTCAGCGCATTCCTGCTAGTGCAGCAACGCAGCGGAGAATACAAGAGAATTGCATCAGATCATGGTATCATTACATAAGTCAAAGACGTGAATGCTGTTCACAGTATGATGGATGTCAGGACACTCGAAATAATGTAACTCGTGTACTCGTCTGTTCTGGAATCCCTCGGGCAGTTTTCATTCTCGACATTTCTGTCTTTACGCCTGTACTCCATCATTTATTTATGATGTCCCATACCGCAGGACAAAGTTGAAACAAGCACAAATAAATTTTGGGCAATCATCCAAATACAATGTGTAGCAAAACCTGTGAAGAAGAAGCTGATTCCGTTCTCATTACCACTGTAGACAGGCAACGCTTATTTGCATTCCCACCTGCGCAATTTCCTGTACTTAGCATCCCACACGAATGCAGTCCCTTCTGTCCAAGCAGCCAACCTCGCGATCCTCTAGATGTGCGTTGTCCTCCAGCCAACTGACTCAAACTATCAGCTCCTTTAGGTGCACAGGCTTCCAAAGAAGACGGAAGGCCGTAGACTGCTTGACTAGCTTGTATTATGATTCTAAGCACTCAATACCAGGCTTAACTTCATGAAGACACCATGCTCATAGCAGGCAAGGACATTTATATAGCCCAGTGAAACTTGATTTAGACTTTGTGTTTCTATTTCTAAATTAATCAAACATTATTATAGGCAGATGCCGTAACGCCACAACGCTGTCTGTATTATAATAAGCTTGGTGACAAATGAAGAGGACTTTAATATGTCCATGAGAAGCAAGTCGCTGTCTGGGTTATGTGCGGGGTTTCAATTACTTCTCTTCCACGACGCAGATGTTCCCAGAATTCAATGACCGGTTCTCATTGATCATTTCCGTTACCAATTACCATCTCGAATATTGCAATGCGGCAAATGTACAACAAAGAGCCATTCACTTCAGTCATGGTAATTTTAGGCAACTTTCAGAATTAATGATAGCTCAACTGTGCGATGGGTTCAGTGTCACTGGCAGCCGTGAGTGTATTTTTTATTGGTAATCAGTTCGTTGTGGTCACTTGGCACAACCCTCAATCCATTCTAACCATCTGCCTCCTTTGATAATTCTATACCAAGACACCATCCCGGCGTTTGGTGCACTCTGTAATACCAGGAGCTCTTGATCGTATCCGAAAGGGAGTGAGGCCTCAATAGTCATAGCATGCTCTATTCTGGTATTCTCCTTGATCACTGCCTGGTCCTGCGCTCTGACATGACATCACTCACACTTTTTAACCTTCCACACCACAGCAGCATTGGTTAGATACCGGAATAAAACACACGCAATTTTTCTAGTTCTATGTTTGAAACCTGTTGCTTAATACAGATGTCATCGATGTCTGCTTTAATCGCTCTCATGACGCATGAACAAGCCAGCGCTCAGCTTTTGTGTGATCATTTCTTCCTAACATTCTAGTCCGATTCTCTCGCATGGTACGCTTGACGAGGGGTTGCTGTCAGCCATCTGTGTCCTTCTTTCCTGTGCTTGAAGAATCACATCGGACTGTTCTCACAACCTAACACAAGCACCACCATGGGTCAGTCGGCTGTTTTGGCCGCCCTAGTTATCTCATGTGGTGTGTGAGTTATGCTTTCGTGGTACGCCAAAATTCTTGGATGCATCGGCTGACCGCTGCTAACTCTTGAAGCAGGACAATGTTGATATTCCGATGGAGTGACTGCGTGACTGTTTGCCGCATGATCACACGCCGGTAGTCGTCATGCTCAAGGCTATCTACCGCTGAAGGATAAAAGCTGCCAGAGAGATGTGTCCTCTCATCACATTTCTTCATTTCACTACTCTCCTGGCGAGAACCCTTTCTTTCGTGATGTTTACTTCAATTCTATTCGCTTCTTTTATTTCTTCGATTAATGCAGCAGCTATAGTATCTCGTTCACAATCCTATCCATTACCTCAGAACGGTGTGCTCGGTCCCCAATCCAAACTTACTGTAGCTAATAAGGCCATCGCTCCTGATGGCTACGAACACTCGTGAGTCTATTTCCATGATTCCAAATCTCATTCCTAATGGTTTTACAGGGCAACTCTCGTTAACGGCGTATTCCCTGGACCCTTGATCATGGCACAGAAGGTGACCTTCTGTCGACCTCCCTGTTGCGCGAGCGCTGACCAAATACTAGGGAGACAACTTCTCCATCGAGGTAGCCAACGAGCTCACGGACATGTCGATGGACATGGTTACTAGTGTCGTAAGCAGCGTCGAATCGTCACTGATGTAGATTAACTTTTTAATCTTGTCTACCTCAGCACTTTCATGGTATCTACCAGAATAGAACGAGCTATGCCGATGGGACGGCTTCCATCACACAATGTCCTGTCATGCCGAACAACTCTTATGTGCACACTTTCTCCGCACAGGGCCAAGCAGGCACTTTCTGGTATCACAGTCATTATTCCATTCAATACGCAAGTATCACTCCGGCCTTGCATCCGCAATATAGGACTGACCTGTCGAACAGTGTGATGGTCTGAGGGGAGCAATGGTAATTTATGATCCCGAAGACCCTCTTGGATACATGTACAACGTCGACGATGGTGAGCCAGAAATTTGTTATGTTAATCCTCTGATGATCATGCGTTGCCAGCAAACACCGTGATCACGCTTCCCGACTGGTGAGTTTTATGAACGCTGGCAGTCCGCCCGACTAAAGCATCGCCAGGTATCATGCCGAGGCCATGGTCTTGCGCTACGTCATAGGCAATGTGGCCGACTCTACTCTCATCAATGGGCTCGGTCGGTATGTCGGCGGACCTGCATCTGATCTCGCGGTGATCAGTGTCGAGCAAGGAAAGCGGTATCGCTTCTGTCTGGTCGGAATGACATGCGACTCCAACTTCCAGTTCTCCATCGATGGCCATAGCATGATGGTCATCGAAGCGGATGGACAGCTGACCGAGCCTCTGGTGGTAGATCAGCTCCAGATCCTTGCGGGTCAACGTTACTCTGTCGTTGTGGCTGCAGATCAACCGGTAAATAATTACTGGGTGCGCAGCC
The DNA here is from genome assembly GCA_016695475.1 of Suillus decipiens. NCBI lineage: Eukaryota > Fungi > Basidiomycota > Agaricomycetes > Boletales > Suillaceae > Suillus > Suillus decipiens. The sequence goes on from MU172970.1 coordinate 99,566, forward strand.
TTCCTGACACGGCGAATGCATCATTTGTGGGAGGAACAAATTCTGCTATCCTACGCTACATAGGCGCCCCGCAGGTCGAGCCCACTACGGTCAACACTACGTCCACGAACCCATTGGAAGAGACGAATTTGCATGCTCTGATCAACCCCGCAGCTCCTGGGATTCCTGAATATGGGGCGGCTGATATCAACCTCAATCTTCAGGTTGCCAACATCAACGGAATCTTCTTCGTGAACAATGTTTCGTTCACAGCCCCCACAGTCCCCGTTTTAATGCAAATTCTTAGCGGAGCTCAGGAAGCTACTGATCTGATGCCGAATGGAAGCATCATCATTCTCGAAGCCAACAAAGTGGTAGAGTTGACATTGTCGACCACTGGACCAGGTGGACCTGTACGTATATTCTATCATTCGACGCATACTTGTGTCTGACTATCCTTGTATAGCATCCCATCCATCTTCACGGGGTGAGTTCTCCCTGACTTTGCCGGCATGGCCTGTCTGGCTGGTACTGATATGAGCCTTAGCATTTCTTTAGTGTCGTACAGAGCGCAGGCAACAGCACGTTCAATTACGCGAACCCAGTTCATCAGGATGTTGTAAGCGCTGGCAGTGAAGGACAACAAATGGTGATACGATGGGTAACTGACAACTCTGGCCCCTGGTTCTTACATTGGTATGACATTGCTTTTATTGAACTGTCCATGATGGTGCTGACTCTACATCAACAGTCACATTGACTGGCATCTCGACGTGTACGTATGCGAATGTCGTCGCGAAAGAATTTGCTAATCCTGTATATGCAGCGGTTTTGCCATGGTGATGGCTGAAAGTCCCTCAGTAACTAGGACAATGATGAACCAAGCACCACATAGGTCATCCGTGAAGAAAGTGAATTTCTATTGCTGAATTGTTTTTTCAGCCGGATGGGATGATTTGTGTCCCGCCTATAACGCTCTCACACCCGAACAGTTGGGAGGCGGGGGTCTCGATAATTACGAAGCAGCTGCTGATATTTCTAGTATCCTTTACCCACCACCGACACTCCCTGGATCAATATAATAGTATCTGGTTGCAGGACAGCCCAATATTATTATATAATTACAAGTAGTGAAACATCTATCTTATCGTAGATTACGATACAGTACTAGCTAGTACTAGTCTCCAGTACCTAATTGACCCAATACAGGATATGATGGTTAACCTTTTGCTTGTTGTCTCCTGACTTGACGCAGCCCCCGCCGAAATTGTATTTCTTGCAGTTAATCACCTTCCGTTCTATCGAAATGACCGAGCATACAGGGGAACCGAGTACTCTATCTTTTTGCACACAAAGTTATACAACCTAACACGTACCGCCGTACTAGATATTCCATCAGTTGCACGAAATTGTGTCGTAAATCTTGTGCACAGGCGTGGTAAGGGCTTTGCATATATGCAGTACACCATCCTATGCCTATCACCGATTCAAGTCCAGTTCATGTCACCCTCCAGTCCAAGGCCACATTATTGCCCGTATAATCATCCTCACACTCCATTATCAGTATCTCAATGCTGGAGGGCCCCACCTTCCCCTAAACTCATCGTACGAGTGCCTAACAACCAGTCCAAGTTGATTCACCTATAACAGTATGTCCCGTTTGTGAGACAAGGGGGCAGTGGGACAAGAGATGATAGTGGAAGGTACAGCGACAAGGACAAGGACTGAAGGGACCGAGATCGTGATGCCAATAAGTGTCGTGATAGAATCCAAGATTGCAATAACCGCGAATGATGCAGAGATGGGGAGAGAAGACGAGAAGGACAGAATAGAACGAGATTGATTATTGTCGTAGGTTTATGCCATCTCTTATCTCGTGCTGAGACGTTTGTTCATGCTTGAATAGTGATATTATGTGCCATTCTCATTGCTTCCTGGTAGTAGTAACAAGTGCTACCATGCCTGTGAGTATATCTTTGTGCATGTGGATGCGTTTGACGTGCGCGTATGTTGTACTCGCTTGTGACTGCGTGGGTCATATGCAATATCTATAGATTTGTACTGCTATCGTGCTGAGGTAGCATAGTTAGCGAGCAAGCTCGACAGCAAATGAAGTTACCTTGCACTCCATGCTGTCCATGCACATACATATTCTCTTTGTCAGACCGCTGATAGTCCACTCATCGAAGCCCGGAGGAACATCTATGGCAGTTGCATTTGCATTAACGAATGGCTCGCCGATGATGGTCAATATTTGGCTATTCTTCAAGTTTGTGACCGTATGGCCCGGAGTGCCGTGGTTGCATGAAAAGGAGATTATAGGCAGGTAGTTCGTGACCTACGGGAAGAGGTTATCGAACTGATAAAGAGAGACATTGTTCGTTGTATTGCCCACTGTGTTGAACCGACCGGTGGATGCAAGCCAGTTAAGCGTTCAAAGGATGAACGCGTTAGATGACAAAGGGGTATCTAACCTGAATGGCGCCAGGTTCTTTATGTCTTCCTCGCTGATTGTGGACACGACTGTAATAAGGCATTGTACAATGCTTGAACTTGTAGATACTGCTGTCGATTGCGATCACAACTACGGCTAAACAACAGGCAGAGGAGTACATACGCTTGTCTGTTTCTGCTGTGTTATAGACTTTCAACCCTACAGATTCACCTGCTACCCAGTCTTTTCCAGCAGGAGTGGTATTGATTCTGATGGTATGCCCATGATGAAGTGGGCAGTGGAATAGAATGGAGGGATGGTCATGATGGACTAGCTAAGTAGATGAAGAGAGGCAAGCCGACGGGATTGGTATAAATATAGGTTTTGATAAGTACATGAAGTAGGTTGAGGTTGTAGAGAAGTACAAAAAGGCCTGGTACACGCACCTCTTAAACTAGACTCCTTAAGCAGTCCTAAGCAAGTCGCGAGTCTCCTCTGAAGCTTGGATCAAGACACCCACAAGCTTACCAGCAAGTTGTGCTCAACACCATCCACCTTGAGTAGAATGATGGAAGAAAAACAGCCTGTCACTCAAATCGCAACGGCTAGTTGAACATTTGAAGGTCATGAAGCTAATATCTTGTGAGTCGCAGTCTTCCCCAATAGACGCCGTATGGTGACGGCCTCGGGCGACAAGACGCTTCGTTTGTGGGACTTGGAAGATGGTGTTGTATTGAAGAAAATAAAGGGACTTCACAATGCAGTAAGAGCACTTGCGGTATCAAGAGATTTGCAATTTAGTGCAAGCGGTGATGTTGTCGGAGAACTCATAGCTTGGAACAGAGGCGGCGAATCTCTCACACAACCCATTAAAGTCGGGATAACATTGCTTGATTGTTCCCTAGACAGCACAGTTCTTGCAAGTGCCTCAATTGACCCCACAATACAGTTCTGGAACACAAAAACATGGTGGGTGCAAGACGATCCAGTAGCTGTGCCAGCTGACCAGCAAGACACCATTTAGGCTGCCAAAGCCACCAAAGTGCTTGAGACACTGTCACACCAATGGACTTCAATGTCTTAAGTGAACATATGTTAAGACCATACTCAATAGGTGAGAGATCTGAAGGGCTTTGGCCTCAGTTTGTACACTGTGCCCCTTTCCTGAGTATTGCCCCTTATTTCAGAGGAGTAATATATGTCTGAGGATCCAGAAGTGTTTGCATGACAGATCCAAAGGTCTGAAGGTATCAGATATGATACATCCAAAAGATATCTGGAATGTATGGATGGAAAGAGTACATCTGAAGGGTATCTGGAGCATACACAGATGGATTCAAGATATAAGGCTAGTATTGGATGAGGTCCAAATTAGAAACTAATGGATATAGACTACCAAAGGTAGAGTCAGAAGTGTAGACTTTAGGAATCAATCCTAAGTCTTGGAAGATACTAGAGCTAGAAAAGGCTCAAGTTCAGAGGAACGGAATGAGCAGAATCTAAGATGATATTTGAACTAAGGTTCTCTAGAGTTGTACATGCAGTTTATATACTGTAGGTAGCTAGTACAGATAATCAGCAAGTCTGGGACCAGAGGGCTATGCATGAAGTATAATGGAAGTCTATTAGTAAATGCACAGCAGATCAGTAAACACGAGTTGGATATGAAGCACAGGTAATGAATCAGTAAGCAGGACAGGAATATACACAGCCAGGACACCAGTGTGACAGTCTAGCTGGTGCTAGCCTTGCATAGGTCCAATTCCATTATTGTCTAGCCCCTATACTGCATGGCACAACCACCCCTAACCCTAATGCTATCAATATAAACAGTTACTGGGGTTACTGCACTCTTGCTGGACTACCATACTGCAGTACTGAGCCATGTTCAATAAGCTGATGCCCATTGAATGCCCATGCCATGCCAACTAGTTCCATTTGGTGTGTAGTATATTCCCATCTACCACTGCTAATCCCATGGCAAGCTTTATTACATGTAGAACACGTGCTGCAGCTCATGCAGCACTATTACATATTACTATGGCTAAGTCTCGCATACTTGCTACTATTCTCGCCTATCGATTCTGTGTACTTACAATGTATGATAAAAAGACTGCTGATTTCTCCTCCATTTGACACTCCCCTTCTACCGTACAGTGGTAGTGTTACAATCGTTGTACGCCCCTTTATTTTCCTCTTCTCTTACGACTAGTTCTCTTATGCTTACCTCATCATTCCCTTATATTTCACTTTCACTCACGGTCACTTGACCATATGTTCATACGTGACTCATCCTGACTTGGTCCTCGATTATGACATCATACGTCCAACACATTGTACGATAACTGCCTTCCATTATGGTTACGCAGACTGTTGTTATCTAACGAAGCCTACCCTAAAGTCCCTTTGTACTTTAGTATATAACGCTTGTAGATACACTGTATTCCCTCATTCTAATCTTACTGGGTTTTACCTGGATTCCTCTTTTGCTAAGGACCCCCAATCCTTAGTCATCTAAGATCGTATCTAAGCTTAGCACACCTAAGTCTTAGTCTAAAGCGAACTTACCAGCTTCGACTCAGCTAGTTCCGTGTACCTATACCTGGACCTACCTTGAGTCGTTGAAAGATGTATCTGACTCAGCTAGTCTAGTCCTCTCAGGCACTCGACTGTCTTCGTCGTTTACTTCGAAGCGTGCTAGGCCTTCGCCCTGCTAGCACTATGAAACCACGACTCCTGATACTGCTTATTTGCGGCAGTCGTGTTCAGAACTATCCCAGTTTGTAACAGGTAGGAGAAGTCACTTACAATCATTTTCTTATATCATATCACTCATTTGATGGGATTCCCGTACTGCTACTGCTATCACTATACAGAAATACATCTCCTTTGAAATCTGAATATCTCTAAGAATCATTTGATGGTCTTCGCTTTCAATGCTACCCTCACCACTATCTTCGCTAAAACATTGGTATCCATTGGTACCATCAGTATCATTGTCATCATGCCATCGCTCTTCGCTGCTCCTTGGCATACAGCACTATCACAGTTATTGGTACATGGTATCATAGCACTCAGCATTAGCACTCCTCATGGTATCATCAGTATCACTGGCATCACTGGCATCTATCTTTTGTTACGAACTGGGGTGGTTCTGAACACGACTGCCGCAAACAAGCAGTATTGAGAGTCATGGGTTCATAGTACTAACTGGACGAAGGCTTTAGTACAGATCACAGTACTTAGTGAAGACAGTCGAGTGCCTGAGAGGACTAGACTGGCTGAGCCAAGTACGTTTACAATGATGAAGGTAGGTCCGAGTAGTGTTACACGGAACTAGCTGAGTCAAGGCAAGTAAGCTCGCTTTAGACTAAGACTTAGGTGTGCTAAGCTTAGATACGATCTTAGACAACTAAGGATTGGGGGTCCTTAGCGAAGGAAGAATCCAGGTAAAACCCAGTAAGATTAGAATGAAGAATATACAGTGTATCTACGAGCGTTTATATACTAAAGTAGAAGGGACTTTAGGGTGGGCTCGTCAAGTATACACGGACTGCATAACCAAGAAAGGAAGGCAGCTAAGGTACAACGTGTTGAACGTATGTCATATGAGTCATGTATGAACATATGGTCAAGTGACCATGGGCGAAGATGATATACAAGGAAATGGTGAGGTAAGCATAAGGAAAGAAGTGTAAGTAAAGAGAAAGAAAATAGAGGGGCGTACAACGACTGTAACATCTTTCACAGGATGCTTAACATCAGCATCCATGAAATCCATAGCACTATCAGTGGCAATGCTACCACTATCATTGGCATCACTTTATAGGAGTATCACGCATCTCATATCAGCATTTGACAAAGTATATCTATCAGCAACCTCTCAGGTCAAACATTCTTGCCTCGCAAGTATAGCAGCTAGGTAGACTTTGACATATACTAGCCTAGGTGGTAGTTCGCTATCATACTAGCTAGATTGTAGTCTTTACATTGGATCTGTGGTCCAGACAGAAGCAGGATCAATTGGATCTGATCAGATCTGAGATCAGATGTATGGAATATGACAACATAGAAACATAGCTGTAGTCCACTGACTGGTGATGGGCTATCCAGTGCAGAATATAGTATACAACATTATTAATGCTTTACAAAATGTTATGTACTCAACAGAGGACTTATGATAATGCTGGTCATTATGTTCCCCAAGAGTACAACATACCATACACAGGTTACAACCAACAACACATGGCTGTTGCACATGGTGGATAAGCACAAGGCCAGATGCAAGACTCTCATGTCCAACATTTTTGGTTTGACCCATGGTAAAACATTTGTCAATCATAATTTCAGGGACACTCAAAACTCACTTCTTTGGTACCAAGAGACTCAGGCTACCACCAGCAGTATCAACAGCTAGTGCAGTCCCAGCATCATATCATAATCAATTGGGTTTGCCCAACCTGGAGAAGTAGTTCATCACTACTACAGCCAAATGTCAACAGCTACTGAGGACACTCAAAAGCACTGGATAACAAATAATGTGGTCCTGTGCTGATAAGCTGCCAGAGTAAACTTGATTTCAAGCCCAAATTGCTGGTTCAGCTGGCACAGTCATTGAGCACAGGTTAAACAAAAGCAGTGAGGTGAAGGGAACAAAATCAGATCCCAACTCATTTTCTACTATGTGGGTCCTAGAATCCTACAAGTTGTAGGGGAGATTCTCACACCAAGCTAGTCCATCTGCCTGGCCACCAGCAAATGGTGTGGGGCAGAGATTATATGCCTTAAGGTCCATGACAAGTGTGTTGGCCTTTGCTTCACTCCACTTCCACTGTAGTGCAATTTCCAATGCCACTTTGACAATGGACAGCTGCTCACTGCTTGAGTAACAGCAAGTTTACAACATATTGGATGGAGGAATAGTGCAAGGGTATGAACTTGGCAGAAGTAGCATTGAAGTTGTTTTTAATGAGGGTGTTCAAAGGCTGACCCCCTGACTTGGTAGCCATTGTAGAGAGCTCTAAAGTGCTTTGATTCATGCTATCATATACTGAAATGGTACATCAAACTATATAGTATATAGTACATCCTCCCATGGTTCTGTAGGTGTGGGAGTTCTGTCACATTCTGCCTGGGAGGTCTGCCATCTGCCTGGTAGTGCCAGTTCTGCCCTGCCACATAGCAGAATGGCAGAGTTCTGCCCACAACACTACAGTAGAAATGCTCATATTGCATAATGCATAAAAAATCATAACAAATCAGGATCTAATCTTTTCAAGATATGCACAGCCACATCAGCAAAATCAACAATGGCTTAAACTATCTTTTTTGAAGTTTTCTCATAATGTAAGCCGGAAAAAGAGTCCAATTCTCAAAAGATGGTTCAAGGCCACTCATTTTCTTAAATTGACTTGTGCCAGCTTTTCATGCATTGTACAAGACAAAAAAAGCTTGCACAAAGGCAAAAGCATCTGAAATTGGAATGTTGTAAAAATTGTTGAAAAGTGACTGCAGGAGATTGTTACAATCATACATGCCCCTATACATTTTCCTCTCTTGCCTGATTACATAATGTGTATAACCATGGACTATTTGTCTCATGATGCAGTCTATGAACCGGTTGTTGTATCTACGTGGCTCTGCCACATCATACTATACCTTTTATGCTTTGCCACTTCATCTTATACTCATGCCTTCCATATTTGTCTCTCCACTTACTTACTGCTTATGGTCTTGGTCTGTGTACATATAGTGGTTTATTTAAGCACAGTGTATAGCTTGTAGATTCCTTACTTTAATCTTACTGGGTTTTACTTGGAATCTCCTTTGCTAGAGCCTTGCAACTCTAGTCGTCTGAATCGTCTTTCTAAGCCTTAGCACACCTAAGTCTTAGTCATTGAAATGATCTTTGTATTTGACTCAACCAGTCTAGTCCTCTCTTTGGACTTGTCTGCCTTTGTTGTCTACTGAACCTTTGCCCTTTCACTTAGGTATAGATACCAAACGACTGTCACTCTATTTTGAGTAGTTGTGTCACTGCCAACCCCAGTTGTAACAAAAGATTAAAGTCTTACGAATGCCACACATCTGTGAGCGCCAGAAACCCTGAACCCTGATCAAAGCTTGGCCAAAGATGCATGAGTACCGATACTGACATAGCAATGTCTGGATCAACAGCAGCAACAGCACCAGTGCAGATTACTACACCAGAACTGAAAGCTGGGCTACCAACTCAATTTGATGGGACACCCTCAGATGCGAAGAGATGGCTGTATTCAGTCAAGACCTACTTTGCATTGAACGCCAACTATTACAACAAAGATGAGAAACAGATCACCACAGCCCTCGCATACATGAAGAACAGAACAGCAGGAGCATGGGCCCTGAACTTCTACTCTAATATATTTGAAGCAGGAGAAAAGTGGGGAAAGTTTGAAGACTTTGAAAAGAAGTTCAAAGCCTCATTCTGCATGGCAGATGCTAAGGTCAACACTATAACCAAGATAGGACAGATCAAGCACACTCAGAGTCTCACCAACTACATCTCAGAATTTAGAACCATGATGGTCAAGTTGTTGCTGAAAGAAAGCACCTTCCTAGTAAAGTGTTTCCACTCTGAGTTTCTCTAATATTTGCCGCATCCATCTCCTGTGTTCCTCTAAGTTGTTAGAGAAGATGAGGAGGTCTTCCATATACACTATAAGCCACCCTTCATTCAATTCTTGCTGGAAGGTACAGTTCATGTATGCCTGGAACATGGTGGGGGAGTTACAGAGTCCAAAGAACATTACATTAGGTTCATATAACCCAAATTCAGTGGTGAAGGCTGCTTTCCATCTATTGTCAGGGTAAATCTGGATGTTGTTATAGCCAGAGCAGATATCCATCTTCATAAAGTACTTGGCATTTATGTAGCCATGTGATCAATGCGGTGGGGAGAGGAAGTGGATAAGCATTCTTGACCATTCATTCATTGATATACTGATAATCTTGGGTAGGTCTTAAATCTCCACTTTTCTTTCCAACAAAGAAGAAACTGCTAGCTTGGGGGATTTAGATTCTGAGATAAATCCTTTAGCAAGATTTTTGTCAATCAACGTTTTGACAGCTTCTCTTTCCTTCAGTGATAGTGGATAGATTTGAAATACTTGAGGTACATATCCTGGTTTTGTCTCAATGCAATGGTCCATTCCTGGTCTTTCTAGTGGTAAACAGTTTAGCCTGTCTTTAGTGAATAAGTTGGTAAAATCATGGAGGTATGCTGGAACTAGTTCTTCAAAGCTCTTCTTCTTCGCCTCTTTTTCAGCTGTTGCAAACTCCTGTGATTTACTACTGAACTTGAGCAGGATCATTGAATGTTGCTTGGTGTGTGAAGTCCTGTCTCACATGAGAGGCATATCCATAGAGATATCCTTGATGATTCTGACCACTTCACCATTGAGTGTGTATTCCACTAAAAATTCTTCTTTATCTAAGGGATAGTCTGTGATGTTTTGGACTGGTTCTTCTGGTGTGTCCATCCAAACATCCTCTTTAGTGTCATAGGCCTCATTGTCCTTGGTTGGTAACATAGCCAGTACTGGTTTGTCTTCGTCCATTACTTCTTCTATTGAGGTGAACAGTGGTTGTGGGGGTGTCCTCTCATGGCTGATACTCCTCTCCACCTTCCTCTTCCCTCTGATTTGCTCCTCTATCAGTCTCTGCTCTCTCATTACTGGTCTAGGGCAGAATGATTCTTCTAGCTCCACCTTCCTCTTTTCTGGTCATGGGATCTGTTCTGCCAGTCCCCAAGTTTTCTTTGGCTTCAGGAGTAGAACAATGTAGGTATCATTGTCATTCATGGTTGATGGAGTCTCTTCCACTTTCTTCAGCAGTTTTGACTGGGCCCATTTTTTTGTTGGTTGTGGGCAGAATACAGTTGGTAGTCAATTCACAGCCCTAATTTTGTCAACGAGTTTTTCAACTGCTTTAGATCTAGGCATAGCTGGTAGTGTAAGAGTTTCCTTGGCTCAGTCTATCTGCGGGTTCATTGCTTTGAGCCTGTTACAGTCATATGTGCCCCTATACCTTTTCTCTTTACCTCCGATTACATAACATGTATGATCATGGACTATCCTTCTCATGATACAGTGTGACAGTCTAGCTGGCACTAGCCTTGCATAGGTCCATTTCCATTATTGTCTAGCCCCTATACTGCATAGTGCAACCACCCCTAACCCTAGTGCCATCGATATATACAGTTACCAAGGTTACTGCACCCTTGCTGGACTACCGTACCACAGTACTGAGCCATGTTCAATGAGCCAATACCTATCAAAATGCCCATGCCATGCCAACTAGTTCCATTTGGTGCATAGTATATTTCCATCTACTGCTGCTAATCCCATGGCAAGCCTTATTACATGTAGAATGCGTGCCGCAGCACATGCAGCACTATTACATATTACTAGGGCTAAGTCTCGCATATTTGCTACTACTCTTGCCTATCGATTCCACATACTTACAATGTATGATAAAAGACTGTTGACTTCTCCTCTGTTTGACACTCCCCTTCTACCGTACAGCGGCAGTTGAAGTCACTTACAATCATTTTCCTAATATCATATCATTCATTAGATGAGATTCCTGTGCTGCTACCACTCTTGCTATACGCAAATATATCTTCTTTGAAATCCAAATATCTCTAATAGACCCTTTGACGGTCTTCGCTCTTGATGCTTCGCTTACTGCTATCTTTGCTAAGCACCGGCATTCATCGGCATCATCAAATTCATTGCTCTCTCGCTATCACTCTTCATGGTCCCTCAGCATACCACACTATCATGGTTGTCGGCATACACTATCATCACGCTCTTCATTAGTGCCCCTCACGGCATCTATGGTATCACCGGTACTATCAGTATCTATCTTTCGTGCAGTGCTTAATGTCAGCATCCACAGAATATGCAGTGTTATTTGTGGCAACACTACTGCTAGCTTTGGGATCACTTTATAGGAGCATCACACGTCTTGTAGCAGCGTTTGACAAAGTATATTCACCTGCAACCCCTCGGGTCGAACGTTCTTGCACTGCAAGAATAGCAGCTAGGCAAGCACTTGACATATACTAGTCTAGGGGGTAGTTCGCTATCAGCCTAGCTAGATTGTAGTCTTTACATCGCCATCACGCTATCACTCTTTGCTGTCCCTCAGCATACCATGCTATCACAGTTATCAGCATATGTTATCACCGTGCTCATCATTAGCACTCCTCTCGGTATCATCAGTATCACTGGCACTACCAGTATCTATCTTTCACACAGCGCTTAACATTGGTATCCACGGTGTAAAGACTACAATCTAGCTAGGCTGATAGCAGACTACCACCTAAGCTAGTATATGTTGAGTGTCTTCCTAGCTGCTATACTTGCAGTGCAAGAATGTTCAACCCAAGGGGGATGCTAATTGAATACAGTCCAAGTTGCCTAATATAGCGTGATAGGGGCTGATGATAGCAAGAAAGTTGCCAAAGTTGCTGAGATGGTTTCTGAGGGTAGCGTGATGTATGCCAAAGCTGTGTGTGGCATGGGAAAATATTACTAAGCAGTGGTGAAGTGGTATAGCAGTATAGCGAAGGTATTGCGTGCAGTGAGATAAGGATTTATTGTGATTTTTGATAAGGATTGTATTTAGTATAATGATTGAAAACTATACTGAAAGGTAATAGTGACTTCTCCTACTGAGTATACAGTAGAAGGGTAGTGAAGTACAAGTCTCAGTAGGTAGGAAATTATATACCTAAGCAATAGCTATGGAGACAGAAGGGATAGGAAACTGCGTAGTAGACATGTAATAAGGATGTACTACATGTTAAACATAAAGCAAGGAAATTTACATACCGGCATGGCTAGGTGGATATAGGATGGAATGGAATTCTTGAGCCTTTAGGTTGCCTAATGGGTCTCGGCAAGTCACGGGAGCTGCGTGTGGCGCATGAAAGTTGCCATAGGGTGGCTGCTAAGCTGCAGTGAGGCTGCCGGAGCTCGGAATAGAGCCGGAGATAGGGGTAACACAGGTAAAATGGGCTTGGTAAGGGATGGAGAGGCTGAGGGGTATGGATAATGATAGGAAAATACTTCGGGCTTTGATACCTATATGAAATAGGGTCATACAAGCCTATAGCAAGTTTGACTGGCACAATGGAATCCATAGCACTATCAGCAGCAATGCTACTGCTAGCTTCAGCATCACTCTATAGGAGTATCACACGTCTTATAGCAGCGTTTGACGAAGTATATTCACCTGCAACCCCTTGGGTCAAACATTCTTACCTCACAAGTATAGCAGCTAGGTAGACTTCGACATATACTAGCCTAGGTGGTAGTTCACTATCATACTAGCTAGATTGTAGTCTTTACAATGGTCTACAAACCGGTCATTGTACTTACGTGGTTTTGCCACATCATCATTTACCTCTTCTGTTTCTTTGTATCATCTTATGCTCATGCATTCCACATTCGTCCCTCTACTTACCTACTTGTTACAGTCTTGGTCTGTGTGCACATATTGGCCTATTTAAGCACAGTGTATCTCATGTAGATTCCTCACTTTAATCTTACCGGGTTTTACCTGGAACTTCCTTTGCTAGAGCTTTGCAACTCTAGTTGTCTTGAATCGTCTTCTAAGTCTTAGCACTCCTAAGGTCTTAGTCTGAACATGATCTTGTATCCGACTCAGCCAGTCTAGTCCTCTCTATGACTATACTGTTTTTGTCATCTATATGAAGTATAGTACTCTTTTGTACTTCAACACTGATACCGAACAACTGTCACTCTCTTTTGAGTAGTCATCTCATGACCAACCCCAGTCATAACAAAAGATTAAAGTCTTGTGAATGCCACACATCTGTGAGCGCCAGAAACACCAGAACCAGACTCAGAGGAACTCACCACAAAGTGAACCCTGAACCCAGATAAACCTCAACCAAAGACATATGAGTACTGATACTGACATAGCAATGTCTGGATCAGGAGCAGTCCAAATCACCACACCAGAATTGAAAGCTGGACTACTGGGCAACTTCAATGGAATGCCCGCCGATGCCAAGAGATGGCTTTATTCCGTAAAGACCTACTTCCATATCAACACCAACTACTATAACACAGATGAGAAACAAATTGCTACGGTGCTAGCCTACATGAAAGAAGGAACTGCTGGAGCATGGGCTTCCAACTTCTATGCCAATGTATTTGAATCAGGTGCAAAGTGGGGGAAGTTTGATGAATTCGAAGCCAAGTTCAGAGCCTCATTCTGCACAGTGGATGAACAAGTAAACACCATGACCAAGATTGGGAGGATCAGGCATACAGGCAGCCTCACCAACTACATCATGGAATTCTGCACCCTCATGGTCAAGTCCTCATTGAAAGAGAGCACCACCCTCATTTACTTTTTTGAGCAAGGCCTCAAACTGGGCCTTCAGTGCACTATTTGTCAGATGGAAACAGTGCCCATTACCATCGACAAATATATAGCTGCCATCAACCTCAATGCTAATTGGGAAAGGTGTATCATGGTCAGAAAAGGAGACAGGAATGTGAAGAAGAAGAACAGACAAAGATACATCCCACCTCCTAGGAAGAATGACCTGAACACCATGGAAGTCAATTGCCTCACTGAAGCAGATTGTCACGATTATATGAAGAAGGGCCAATGCTTCAATTGTGCTCAGACCAGTCATCATGCCAATGTGTGCCCAAAGAAGAGAGTCCCCATTAGGAAGCAGGAGATTGCCAAGGAAATCAAAGAAGAAGAAGCGAGGAGGCTTGACATGGATTTTTAAACTGGAGAGCTGGGTTAACGACAGACTCTCCTATTGTACCCTTACAACTTGTATGAAAAGTAGGTGAAAGAAAGGAAATGCGCATTCCCATCACCCTTTTCTCAAAAATTTGTAAGGATTCAGTTGAAACCACCGTGTAGTCAATTCTGGAGCAGCCAGAACATTCATATCAGAAGACTTCATCTGCGATCATCATATCAAGACTCACCCCTTGTGGAAGCCATTCACTGTAACCACCACCAATGGCAGCTACTCAAAGAGCAGGCCAATCTCACACTATTGTGTGCTCCATGTCAAAGTGGATGATCGAGTCATGATCGGAAAATTCAATGTTACTAAGTTGGGCCAAAGAGATCAGATTCTCTTGGGGATATCATGGCTTAAAGCCATGAACCCTCATATAGATTGGGCAGTGGAAACCCTCACTTTGCCCACTACACCTCGATCTAGAATGATTGAGACCACCATCGATGACACTTGAGTCAAAGGTCAATTACCAACTCTTTTCTGACCTCAACCCAAGAAGAAGTGGGCCCAATCAAAGCTGAAGAAAGTAGAAGAACTCACAACTAATGATGAAAACACCTATGTTGTCATGCTTCTGCAACCAAGGGAAGCTCAGAAACCTATCGAACCAATGGAAGTCGAACTGACTCCATCACCAATGCCGAAGAAGATCCAAAGACCGGTGGAACCTATACCGTGGCCCAAGAAACAGAAGGCGGAGCTAGAAGAATTATTCCATCCAAAACCAACTGTCAAGGAACAGCGACCTGTAGAGGAACAGAAGAAAGGGAAGAGAAAAGTGGAATGAAGCATTAGCTGTGAAAGGAAACCTCCTCCAGCACCATTCACTTCAATCAAGGAAGTCATGGATAAAGATGAACTGGTACCAGCCATGTTACCAATGGAAGACAACAAAATATATGACACCAAAGAAGACATCTGGATGGATGCACTGGAAGAACCAGTCTGAAGCATCGCAGAATACCCCCTAGAGGAAGGAGAATTTCTAGCAGAATATGTACTTGATGGAGAAATGGTCAGGATTATTGAGGACGTCTCTATGGATACCCCTCTTACACATGATGGAACCTCATATACCGAGCAACATGCAGCCCCACTCAAGTTCAGTAGTAAATCTCAGGAGTTTGCAACAGCAGAGAAGGAAGTGAAAAAGAAAAGTTTCGAGGAACTTGTACCTCCATATCTTCATGACTTTGCTGACATATTCGCCAGAGACAGACTTAACCATTTACCACCGGAAAGACCAGGAACAGATCACTGTATCAAAATGAAACCAGGGTATGTCCCTCGTGTATCCAAAATTTATCCACTGTCACTGAAAGAACAAGATGCGGTCAAAGCATTCATTGACAAAAACCTAGCTAAGGGGTTTATCTCAGAATATAAATCCCCACAAGCTAGCGGTTTCTTCTTTGTTGGAAAGAAAAGTGGAGACTTAAGACCAACTCAGGATTAATGACTCCATCTTCCAAACTGCTTCCAATTCCCTCAACAGTGTCTGTCTCCCTCCAATGAAATATGCCCTTTCCAACTGGTCTATTGAAAAAGATATTCTCTATTTTAAGAACTGCGCCTACATCCCCTTCTCAGGGCACTTAGCATTGGCATCTACAGAATTCACAGCACTATCAGTGGAATTGCTACCGCTATCATTGACATCACCTTATAGGAGTATCACACGTCTCATATCAGCGCTTGACAAAGTATATTAACTAGCAACCCCTCAGGTCGAACATTCTTGCCTTGCAAGTATAGCAGCTAGGTAGACACTTGACATATACTAGTCTAGGTGTTAGTCTGCTATCACTCTAGCTAGATTGTAGTCTTTACAATTGGAGCCCACTGCAAGGGGTTCTTTGGTATATTTCCATCTTCACTCAAAACTGCTTACCGTGTATTTTGTGCTGACAGTTTCAGATATCAACCCATACCAAGCGCCTATTTATGACTACATTCTATATGCCATTACGCCGCATGCTGGCAGTGCCATTCTTTGACAGTAACCTAGTGGAATTACTAATGTTTCTCATTATGGTAGATCAACTTGCCAACATGACTGGTATCATGGAAGTAGCATGTATCAAAGTGGCCATATGGTATGCTCACCCTGACAAAGCTGAGCTATGGGAATGTTTAGAGGAATATAACAGTAACAATTATGAAGAATTCGCTAACACAGTTTTGTACACATATCCAGGTCACAGCAATGAAATGTTCAAGTGCACAGTAGCTTGCTCAGCAGACGCTCTGCTGGTGGACTCCTATGAGGAGGACACTATTGAGTACTCTGATGCAAATACACATCATGCTGTAATATTCCCTATTACCAACACTGAAGAACAAATGACACCTACCAACATCATGACAACACCACTAATGTTTGAAATCATACCGATGGCATGCCAAGATGAAGTCCCAGTACCAGTGGCATCACTGCTCAACATAGCGCTACCACCAGTCCAACACAGCAAACCAAGTTTGTTACCAGATGATATATGCAATGCTGACAATACCATACACAATTCTTATAGTGAAATGCTTATCCCTCTGGAAAGTGTGATTACCATTACCCATAGTGCTACTACTGATGAAGAAGCAGACACCACCAAGATAGAGCACAAATGTCTACTGATGAGGTATAGCATCAATATCAAAGCAACTCTATTCACAGAAGCAATCACTGAAGCTGTTACCAAATATCCACTGCTAACCAAAGTATTGCCATTATAGATAGAGACTATGCAGCAGAACCTGTAGCTGCCATGTGCACCCAGGCTAGCGCTTATAGAGGAAATACCAGATGCCAATGACAGCCATATTAGGCCTTGTAGTATCATTTGCCATATCATGGCAAACAGGTTTATCACCGGTCACTGGCATCAGCATTTAGCTTGGGAAGTGAAGCATTGCCCTCAGCATACTAGCAACCCATTAATATTTGTTTCACAGTATGACAGGCCATCACATGCCTGTATAGCACTATCATGGTATGAAAGCAGGACAAGAGGTTTCCATTGCTGAAGAAAGAGTTAATCAAAGAAGGATAGCGCCAGTCCCAGTGCTTGTATACCTGCCAGTGGTAACCCAACAGCACAATCCCATACCTATACCAACACTCACTAATACCACCCTCATTCATAAAACACAAAAACAAAGAAAATAATATATCCCAAATATGATACTCTCTGTTTTACCCCAGGCTTTGACTGGTGATCATTTTCATTTGCTATATATCATGCCTACATGGCACCACTCACATATGACACTTGCCATGAGCACAGAGACAATATACTTACACAAAGGACTACCAAAGACTAACTAATAATGTGCATAGACATTTACTGTACCTTTCACTTTTTACCGCAGAGGTAGCACACCCTGCCCATTCATTATCAAACAGACAAAGAAGTATACTAATAATCATCAGTGGTATCCCAAAGGCAGGAATAGATGATGGCAGAAGTAGCAATGAAGACAAGATGAGCAGTACCTTGTGTGGCTTCGAGTATTCTTTTTCTTTTATCTTAGCTATGCATGAGCAGTCACTTACCTTATGTTCCATTTACCTTAGGCACCAAATGGACTAGTGCACAGCATTTGGACATGGCATTTGGTGGCATTTGGATTCAAGCAGACTGTGGACACTTAGGATTCACACATGGATTTCAGGCAAGCCTATAAGCGCCTATCATTACCAAGGACTGTGCTATCCTAAGTGCTACTCTATAGTACAAGGAGAAAAAGAGAGAGAAAAGACTAAGTACTCTGATTATTTTCTAAGGCAGTCCAAGCAGCCATGGAGATACCTCATCCCAGCTCCCATCTCCTTCATCAGGCCCTCTGCCTGAAGGAAGCATGCCTCCATGCACTCCAGCTCAGCACCCATCAAGAACTCCAAGTCCTCTTCTTCCCTCAGCTCCCTCAGTTGCCACTGGAAGAGCGCTAGGTCAGTAGGAGTCTCCTCCCTAGCTTCTGCAACCATGGCAAGGCTCTCCTTCCTTGTGACCTTGGCCAGGCACAGCAGCAAGGCGACCACAGCATCTTCAGTGTCTGAGAGCTCAATAGCTCCCTCAGGTATCTTGCAACACCTAGTCACCATGGTACCCTTAGATGGGCTGGGCACAGCTATTTCCACCATAGGAACTCTAGTATGACAAGCTAAAGGAATGAGTTAACAAAGCACAAAGTCCAGAAAAAGAAAGAACACTCACTAGTGTTGTGCAAGCACCTATATTTAGCATGGCAGCATGGCACGCACACCTTGCTGGGCTCACCAACGCATGCTAAGTCCCGCCTAGCACAGTTTGTGCACTTGGTTGGGAGGTACAACTCCTTACCATTGTTGGACACACGCATGCAGCCAACCTTTGGCTAAAAATGAAACCATTAGCAAAACTAGCTAAGTACAAAGAGAAGTGAAACTTACCATGGGCTGTTCAACCTCTGACTCCACCACCACTGTGATCTTCTTAGCAGTGGGGCGCACCTTCCTTTTTGGTGTGGGAGCCTCTTCTTCATCCTCTTCATCAGCCTCAGCAGCAGCATCTACTGTAGCAGCAGTCTCCTCCATTGCCTTCTCCTTTCCCTTCCCCTTCTCCAAGTTCTTCACTGCTTGCTCCACAGCTATCTTCTTAGTGTGCAGCTGGTCTCTGAATAACTGCATGGACTCTACTACCAAGCTAGTGGCAGTGATCTCTGCCTCAGACAGCATTAGCGCATGCCCCAACTCAGTGCCTTCCTTGCAGCAACACTCTAAGTCGAGCTAGAAAAACACTAAGTCAAAATCAATAGTAGAGAGAAGAAAAGGAAATGTACCATTAGCTTATCCCAGCCACCAATACAGATCTCTTTGTCCTCTGCAAGTTCTTCCTTGTCATCTGGAATCAACTTCACTAAAGCTTCCAGCTTCTTGTGAAGCATGGTGAATTCCTTTTGGGGCCCAAAAGGGTGGGTGCAGCAAAAGAGGAGAAGTTGAATGTGTAGTTCAACATTATGAGTAGTAAAAAGATGAGGGGAAAACCATGCAGACAGCAGCTAATTTATAGGGATTATTGATCATGGCCACAATGTGCCACTCTTTGTTTCCATTGTTCCAAGGCCATGAAACCACATACCCACCCTTCCACTTCCTTACAGCAATCACCAAGACACGTGTCGCACCATGTGACTTCTACATTCGAAATTCTGCTAAGTCCCTTGCTGACGGCATACCTGACCAGGAACAGTCAGATTTCAAAGTCCCCAGGGGATGTGACAGTTTAGCTGGTGCTAGCCTTGCATAGGTCCATTTCCATTATTGTCTAGACCCTATACCGCATAGCACGACCACCCCTAACACTAACACTATCAATATATACAGTTACCAAGGTTACTGCACCCTTGCTGGACTACTGTGCTGCAGTACCAAGCCATGTTCCACGAACCGATGCCCATTGAATGCCCATGCCATGCCAAACTAGTTCCATTTGGTGCATAGTACATTCCCATCTACCACTGCTAATCCCATGGCAAGCCTTATTACATGTAGAATGCATGCTGCAGCACATGCAGCACTATTACATATTGCTACAGCTAAGTCTTGCATACTTGCTACTATTCTCACCTATTGATTCCGCATACTTATGATGTATGATAAAAGACTACTGACTTCTCCTCTGTTCAACACTCCACTTCTACTGTACAGCAGTAGGAGAAGTCACTTACTATCATTTTCTTATATCATATCACTCATTTGATGGGATTCCCATACTGCTACTGCTATCGCTATACAGAAATACATCTTCTTTAAAATCTAAATATCTCTAAGAACTCTTTCACAGTCTTCACCCTCAATGCTACCCTCACCACTATCATCACTAAGCATCAGTATCATTGTCATCATGCCATTGCTCTTCGCTGTCCCTCAGCATACAGCGCTATCATAGTTATCAGTATGCACTATCATACTGCTCATCATTAGCACTTCCCATGGTATCATCAGTACCCATCAGCATCATTGGTATCCATCTTTCTCAGGGTGCTTAGCATCGGCATCTACGAAATTCACAGTGCTATCAGTGGCATCACTACTGCTATCATCAGCATCACCTTATAGGAGTATCATGCATCTCATATCAGCACTTGATGAAGTATATTAACTAGCAACTCCTTGGGTTGAACATTCTTGCCTTGCAAGTATAGCAGCTAGGTAGACACTGGACATATACTAGTCTAGGTGTTTGTTAGAGATGTGCTCAGAGGGTTAATAGTTCATAAAGGGCTTTGGCCTCAGCTCATATGCTGTGCCCCTTACCCAAGTATTGCTCCTTAATTTTGGATGAAGTCCTAAGGAGAGTTCTGGTGAAGTCCAGACATAGTCTGGAACAAACTCTAGGGTAGGATAGCTCAATAGAGCTCTGAAGGACTTCTGGATGAGCGCTGGAATGTGCCGGAACTATTTCTGGATGATAGGGGATGATGACAAGGCTACTTGGACAAAGTCCAGAGTAGAACAAGTGAAGGATGTTACACAATAGGATGAAGAATAGAATAGGACAGGACTGTAGGACCATAGGACCAAGGGTCTGAAGGTCTGAAGGTCTGAAGGTCTGGAGGTATGAGGATCTGAAGGTGGTCTGGACGTCCGAAGGTACAGATGTCCGAGGTAGGAGTGTCAGATAGATGATGGATGGATGGATGGATGGATAGATAGATAGACAGATGGATGGATGGATGGATGGATGGATGGACAGATGGGTAGATGGATAGATGGATAGATGGATGGATAGATGGATGGATGGATGTACAGATGGACAGATAGTATGACTACTATAGAGGAGTAGGTCCAGATGTGAAGTAGAGAGAGTATAGACTACTTTGGACAAGGTCCGAAGTAGAAACTAACAGAGGAAGATTACTGCAGGTAGAGTCAAAGGTGGAATGGAAGATGGACTACAATCAGACGAAGTCTGAAAGTGATTATATGACAGAGAGTCAAGGCTCTGGACTAGGGAGTACTCCCATAGTCCAGAGCCAGAGACTTACAAGGGCTGGAGCCCAAGTGAGAATGGAAACGGAGTTATATAGACAGCAGGACAAGTAAGGATATAAGTAATGATCCGACTAAGGTCTGCAGGAGTCATACTATGAGTTTATATACTGTAGGTAGCATGCTGGAAGGTAAGTACGCATAGTCTGAGGCTATGTCAGAAACATAATAATAAGTACAGCAAAACATCAGGCTATGAACTCAGAGATAAAACTTGTACAGAATAACTCATTGAGATGGAGGCAGAGATAACCGATAGCTGGAGGCAGAGATGACCAAGAGGCAAAGGCAGGGATGACTGAGAGCCAGTGGCACAGGTATATCCTAAAAGGGGTAATGTGCAGGTGTGTGGGAATGGTTTCAGATATGAACATGGATGGGATATGGATCAGACGAGTGTCTCGGTGTAAAGACTACAATCTAGCTAGGCTGATAGCAGACTACTACCTAAGCTAGTATATGTCGAAAGCTTGCCTAGCTGCTATACTTGCAGTGCAAGAACGTTCGACCTGAGGGGGGTGCTAATTGAATATAGTCCAAGTTGCCTAATATAGTGTGATAGGGGCTGATGATAGCAAGAAAGTTGCTGAAGTTGCTGAGGTGGTCTCTGAGGGTAGCATGATTGAACTGAAGGTGCATGTGGCATGGGAAAATATTACTAAGCAGTGGTAGAGCGGTATAGCAAAGGTATTGTGTGCAGCGGGATAAGGATTTATTATGATTTTTTGGATAATGATTGATAACTATACCAAAGGTAATAGTGACTTCTCCTCCTGAGTATACAGCAGAAGGGTAGTGAAGTATTAGTTTTGGTAGGTAGGAATTTATATACCTAAGTAATAGCAATGGAGATGGAAGGGATAGGAAAACCATGCAGTAGACATGTGATAAGGGTGTACTACATGTTACAAAACATAAGGCAAGGAAATTTACATACCGGCTAGGTGGACATGTGATGGAACAGAATTCTTGAGCCTTTAGGTTGCCTAATGGGTCTCGGCAAGTCGCCAGAGCTGCGCGCAGCGCGGGAAAGTTGCCATAGGGTGGCTGCTAAGCTGCAGTGAGGCTGCTGGAGCTCGGAATGGAGCTGGAGATAGGGGTAATGCAGGTAAAATGGGCTTGGTAATGGACAGAGAGGCTGAGGGGTATGGATAATGATAGGAAAATACTTCGGGCTTGATACCTATATAAAATAGGGTCATACAAGCCTATAGCGAGTTTGACTGGCACATCGGATTGGATATGGATCGGATGAGTGTATCAGATCAGATATGTGAACTGGATTGAGTGGGAATTGGATGAATGTGGATTTGAGCAGGATGTTACAATTGTTGTATGCTCCTATTCATTTCTTTCCTGCTTATGTCACTATTGCCTTATCAGTTGTACTTGTTCACGGTCTTATGACCTTGACTTTCTCTTACAATCACCTGATCATACATTGATACTTTGTTCTATCGTATTCTCTGACTTTCCATGATGACATCATCGTTCTATGACATTCTCCTGACTCATGCGTTCTACGACATTCTATCACCTTCTGCTGACTCATATCATTGTATACTATACGCGGCTACCTATCGATTATATCTAGCTCAGGCCTGCCCTAAAGTCTCTACATACTTTAGTATTTAAAGGCCTTCCTGTACTTGTAGATTCCTCACTTGAATCTTACTGGGTTCTACCTGGATATCCTTTGCTAGAGCCTTTCAACTCTAGTCGTCATTAGAAGTTGTCTTTTGAAGTCTTAGCACTCCTAAGTCTTCGCCAAACATGATTATATTCGACTAAGCCAGTCTCGTGCTCTCCACCACACGCGACTGCCTTTGTCGTCTGAACCTTAGTACTCTTTTGTACTATGACACTGATACCATTACGACCGCTGCTCTCTTTTGAGCTGTCGCCAACGAGACCCATCCCAGTCGTAACACAGGATGTTATAGTGGAAGTGGAGTGTAGAATCCAGTATATGACAGTGTTAGTCTGCTATCACTCTAGCTAGATTGTAGTCTTTACACCATTAACCCTATCCAGACTATCCTTCACCAGCAAACAACTCTGCCATCATATTGTCGCTCATCAACACTATCCCCAGAATCCATCAAGAAATGGATGGAGGAACATCCCGCAGGACTGTATGAACCTGCCCCTGAGTTCCTACCTCTGGTTGTAGTACAACTTTCAGAATTTGTTCCAGTCACCTCCTTGGGCACCACATTATCATCTTCTCCTGAGGAACTCATTGCAGCCACAGAGCAAGAAGATATAAAGCCCGTACCTGAATGTCCTTTTTGTACCTGCATCCCAAAGCACTCACACCTGCTTACAAAAACTAAAGCAGCAGGAAAGAGATGCAGGTCGCAAAGTCAGGACCCTGCTTACAGTAATGTTGCTATCACCCCTCCTCTACGCACATCCACTTCCAACCCTGACAAGAATCACATCTGTCAAATCTGCCAAGGTACAGGTCATCATCATAAGACCTGTGACCAATATCACTGTGTGTATTGTCACACCATTGCCCCTGGACACCTATCCATTTATTGTCCCATGCTGAAAGGGAAAAAAACAGTTGGTAAAAAGACATGGACCCACTTGCCATCTTCATGGCAACCAGGAGGGAGGTCAGTGTTCAGGTAAGTTGAGTGTGCCTTCAATATGGACTCCACCCAACTACCATCCTCCTTTACTACCATTGATGGTGAGAGTCCCTTCGCAGTTTTGACCTTTTTTGAAGGAGGGACCTTGCTGGATGTGGTAGTGACTGATGTCTACCTCAAGATTAGCAGTGAAAACACAAAAAAAAGTGTAAAATACCAAAGATGGGGTGCACAGAGCTTTCTCTACCTTCACTTCTGCTTCGACTGACTGCTTCATAAATATTTCCTTAAATCCATCAATCTCCATAGTACCCAGATCCTCATCTGAGCTGTCCAATGGCAACATCAAGTCACTGCTCTCAGAGAGTTTGGTGATGGGATTATGGAGTGTCTTCCTCTTTGTCCCAGACACGGATCAATTCTGCCTTTGAGCTAGAGGTGGTGGCACCAGGTCAGGATCTGTTTCCTCTGCAAGTACAACAACAGACTTAGAAGACATCAGTACAAGTACAGTGTGCTCAACTATTGGCACACATTCATGGGTACTTTTCCCTTTGTAGTTAGTGCAACATCATGCTCAAGTGAGTCATCAAGATCCTTATCTCCAAATGCTCCTACCAGCACTGAAACTTTTGTGGATGGTGGATTCAGGTAAGAATTTAAAGAGGTAGCTGTGCTTGCAACAGATTTTTGAGACATTGAAAAAATGGTAGAAGGTGGAGGTTGGGCACTTGTGATTGAATCAGACCAAGAGGTGGTTGAACTGGCTAACTTCTGTGGAATTGCTGTCCTCCAGTTCTGAATATGGCCACCTAAACTTGACTTCATCCTTGTTTTCCAGGAATTAATGAAAATAACGTAGATTCAGTTAGCATCAACATCATGGTTTGAGGTTGACAAGCAGGACTCATGGTAAAGAGTTGCCTTTCTTGATTGAGTCCTGTGCACATGCACCTTCATCAATGTTCTGTGCTTCCAACATTGTGGCCATCCAAGCATTGGTGATGGCAGTCTTAAGTGATTGGTTTGGTGCATTTTTTCATCCTTTCTTCTTTGGCATGCTGTCTAAGCCTTCATCATTGCTAGGCTCAAAGTTGTCATCCATGTCCTTGAGGGCCGCTGCTTTATTGTTAATAGCATCAGTTTCACCACCATTCTGATTTGGTCCACCTTCTTTTCTCACATTACCTTGACCCTTCTTACTAATAGGATGAGGGCGGGGTTTAACAGCTTTTGGCTTATTAGCTAGCACCTGGGCTTGGGCTTCTTCCATATCTACCTGCAACTCCACAAGTCAGGTAAGTCCTGCCACTGCCTCTGCTTCTTTTGATTCCTGAGCTGCTTGTAGATGTCTATCATCCACCTCCTTTACTGCCTTCATTCAATGTTTTGGCTGCACATCAAGGACAATCTGTCCAGGGTGAGTAATAATATTTCTAGCCTGAGTTGTAAGGTGTTTCATGGATGAAGCCATGACAGAGACTGTAATTCTGAGTGGTAGAGAAGTTTGTTGGTAGAAGAGCAAAGTTTTACTGCACTCAGAAATGAATTTGTACATTGCTGCTTTGATGCCAAAACAATGACTAATGGTACATGCTATGTTAGTCAAGCAGAGACTACAATGTAGCAAAGGTCATCCAGCTGGTCCTTAGCTCTTATTTTATTCATTTTTCTGCTTGCTATTGTGGCCTACATGCCCGAAA
The DNA here is from genome assembly GCA_016695475.1 of Suillus decipiens. Lineage (NCBI taxonomy): Eukaryota > Fungi > Basidiomycota > Agaricomycetes > Boletales > Suillaceae > Suillus > Suillus decipiens. The sequence goes on from MU172970.1 coordinate 125,157, forward strand.
ATATGCAACTCCCTCGATGACAGTTCAATGCTTTTCAAGTTCCTTGTGGACATGCAGGATGCAAGCAATACTTCAAAACCACCGCTGGACACACCAAACATGTTCTTTCTGCCCATCCCATTGTATCTTCCCTGCTGTAAAGACTACAACCTAGCTAGAGTGATAGTGGACTACCCCCTAGCCTAGTATATGTCAAATGCTTGCCTAGCTGCTATACCTGCTGTGCAAGAACATTTGACCCGAGGGGGATGCTAATTGGATACAGTCTGAGTTGCCTAATATGGCATGATAGGGGCCAATGATAGCAAGAAAGTTGCCAAAGTTGCCTAGATGGTTTCCAAGGGTAGCGTGATTGAGCCAAAGGTGTGCATGGCATGGGAAAATATTACTAAGCAGTGGTAGAGCAGTATAGCGAAGGTATTGCATGCAGTGGGATAAGGATTTTTATTATGATTTTTGATAATGATTGAATTTCATATAAGGATTGAAAACTATACTGAAAGGTAATAGTGACTTCTCCTACTGAGTATACAGTAGAAGGGTAGTGAAGTATGAGTTTTGGTAGGTAAGAAATTATATACCTAAGTAATAGCTACAGAGACAGAAGGGATAGGAAACCACACAGTAGACATGTAATAAGGATGTACTACATGTTACAAAACATAAGGCAAGGAATTTTACATACTGGCACAGCTAGGTGGATATAGGATGGAACAGAATTCTTGAGCCTTTAGATTGCCTAATGGGTCTTGGCAAGTCATGGGAGCTGCATGTGGCACAGGAAAATTGCCATAGTATGGCTGCTAAGCAGCAATGAGGCTGCCAGAGCTCAGAACGGAGCCAGAGATAGGGGTAACACATGGGAAATTGTTAAGACCGTACTCAATATATGAGGAATCCGAAGGGCTTTGGCCTCAGTTCGTGCACTGTGCCCCTTTCCCGAGTACTGCCCTTTACTTCCAAGGGACAACCTTCGTCCGAGGGTCTGGAAGTGCTTGCGTAGCGGATCCGAAGGTCCGGAGGTATCGGATATGGTACGTCCGGTATATATCCGAAACGTGTGGGTGGAAGAAGCTCGTCTGGAGGGTACCCGGAGCGTAAGGATGAATGTGAGGTATAAGACTAGTAGCGGACGAGATCCGTACTAGAAACTAACGGATATGGACTACCAAAGGTAGAGTCGGAAACGTAGACTATAGGAATCAATCCTAAGTCTCGGAAGATACTTTAGAGTTGGGACGGATGGGTTCGGACGAATGGAATGAGCAGAATCTAAGATGATATTCGAACTAAGGTTCTCTAGAGTTTTACATGTAGTTTATATACTGTATGTAGATAGTACGGACAATCAATGAATCCGGGACCGGAGGGCTATGCACAAAGTATAACGGAAGTCTATGTGGTAAATGCACAGCGGATCAGCAAACGCGAGTCGGATATGAAGCACAGGTAACGGATCAGTAAGCAGGACAGGAATATACACAGCCAGGACACCGGTACAGGTAGATCACCGAAAGGGGATAGAAGCAAGGATGCAGTGGACTTAGAACACAAGAAGTTGTAGCGTATCGGATGAGTGATCCGGATCGGATCTGTGGTCCAGATAGAAGCAGGATCGATCGGATCTGATCGGATCTAATCGGATCTTGGATCGGATGTATGGAATATGACAGAAATGGGCTCAGTAAGGGACAGAGAGGCTGAGGGATATGGATAATGATAGGGGAGTACTCCTGGCTTGATACCTATATGAAAATAGGGTCATGTGAGCCTATAGCAAGTTTGGCTGTCACACCACCTCCAGAGGACCATGACAACCATCTGGTAGATCAGCTCCAAGACACTCCTGATGATGCTGACTTCTCCAACTTTTTGAATCCTGCTTCTGGGGAATCAAGATCCTCTCCTCCACCTGATGTTCATGCTGAGTTCTATGGACCTGGCGATAGACTCTATTGTAATTACCATACTTTGTTAGATGGTGAGTTTAGTTGACTTGCTAGTTAATATTTCAGTAGTCTGAAAAAGAGAAGGTCATCCATGTGACAAGCATAGAAATTTTCTTGCCAACGGCACACCCCCTCCATCTACTGAGCCCAAGTTATGCAATAACTGGACTCCAGCCCTTGTAAGTCTCCGGCTCTGGACTATGGGAGTACTCTCTAGTCCGGAGCCTTGACTCTCTGTCCTATAATCACTTTCGGACTTTGTCTGATTGTAGTCCGTCTTCCGTTCCACCTTCGACTCTACCTGCAGTAGTCTTCCTCTGTTAGTTTCTACTTCGGACCTCGTCCGAAGTAGTCTACACTTTCTCTACTCCACATCTGGGCCTACTCCTCCATAGTAGTTATACCACTTCATCCATCCATACACCTATCCATCTATCTGTCCATCTGTCCATCTGTCCATCTGTCCATCTGTCCATCTGTCCATCTGTCCATCCATCTATCCATCCATCCGTCCGTCTATCTATCTGTCCATCTACCCATCCATCCATCCATCTATCTGTCTGTCTGTCTATTCATCCGTCCATCCGTCCGCCCATCTGTTATCCACCCAATACTCCGCTACTCCTGCTCTTGGATCCTCATACCTTCGGACCCTTGTACCTTCAGACCTTCAGACCTTTGTATCCTCATACCTTCAGACCTTCGGATCCTCAGACCTTCGGACCTTCAGACCCTTGGTCCTATGGTCCTATGGTCCAGTCCTATTCTATCCTTCATCCTATTGTAACACCCCTCACTATTCTACTCTGGACTTTGTCCAAGTAGTCTTGTCATCATCCCCTATCATCCAGGAATAGTTCTGGCGCATTCCCGTGCTCATCCAGAAGTCCTTCGGAGCTCTATTGAGCTATCCTGCCCTAGAGTTCATCTGGACTACATCCGGACTTCACCAGAACTCTCCCTAGGACTTTATCCGAAATTTAGGGGCAATACTCGGGTAAGGGGCACAGCGTATGAGCTGAGGCCAAAGCCCTTTATGATCCATTAACCCTCTGAGCACGTCTCTAACAGCAGGGAAAAAATTACCTTCCAGTGACATTGTGGAAAGGAAAATGTTGGTCGTTGATAAGGATTCAAGGTAAGTGTTTGAAGAATATACTGCATGTAGTCTCACCTTCACCACATCTTCATATCTGTAGTCACGTCTCTTTTGGGTCACAAGATCATGTATATTCAAGTCATTACTATGAAGCAATTTTAAAGGCATGATGGTCAACATATTTGTTGACATAGTAAGCTTGAAAAGCATCATAGGAAGTATGTAGATTGATGTTTGAGGGAAGAAACGCCTGCCATAGATGGGGATAAGGTGAGCAGTGTGGTAGATACATGTATGATGCTGTGTAAGGGTGTGTGGTTAGCGCTATAGGCTGGGTGAACCATCCACATCCCAATATCTTCATCCAGCAAGTCTCCAATAACATCAAACCAGTGCAAAATGGCACATGAAAATATTTCACTGCCATATTTGAATGAAAAGAAAGCATGGACCCTTGCAACTTCAAGTCCTTGGATGCCTTCTGTACTGGATCCAATGTTGATGAAAATGCAGTCATTGCATAGAGCTTCATTCTGCCACAAAGGGCATACATGGATGTGCTCAACCTGCATGCCCCATTCCACTAATATTGCTTGGTGCATAGAACCTTGAAGATGCAGAGTTGAATACTGAGATCTGCCCTTCAAATCTAGGACAGCCAGCAAGAGGGATTTTTGCTGGATCTCAGTTGTCATCAGGCCTGTGTGTTTGCTCAAACAGAAAGTGACAAATCAGATCAGGAAAACAAGGAAGGTTCAATTCTTTGACTAGAGCCAATACATTGCATGCACATTTTCTTTCTGTATAATGAGGAGCTGAATTAGACTGTACTTGATTGGAAAATAGGTAAATGACTCATGAACTGTCTGTGCTAGCCATGTATGCACTTGTAAAACAGTTGGTCCATGGTCTACTGGTACTGGTGCCTTGTCAGCGACACTACTGGGCAAGGGATGGACTTTGACATTGGAGTTGTTGCTGCTAGCAGTGTCTGCAAGACCTGTCATTATCAATTAGTGGTGTGAATGACTGTAATTGATTTTAAAAAATCACTGAGAGCTTCAAGTTCTGCTGCAAGACAAGTACTGTCCAACATCCTGTGATTGGCAAAGTCAACATGTGCAGCAGCCAGCTTATTGAGATGCTGATCAGTTACCAACATCTGACCAAGGGCATTGTGTTTGCTTGAATGCCCCCATGGCTCTTTGACAGCTTTAATATGCTTACTCTTGGTGATAGATGAACAGAGCCCATTGGGAGCACTGAATTGCTGAATAAGATAGACATAGTGAATGAGGGAATGTTGGTGTGGAAGTGAGAAGGTGGTGATAGCACCAGACTCTACAAAAATTGTGCGGTGTTGATGATAATGAGAGAGAGCATCTTGAATCTTGGCAAGAGTGCTCTCAGTAATGGTATTCTGGCATACAAGGTAGCAGAACTCAAGAAATGCACGAAATGCATGAACAATAGCCTGTGGTACATGGCCATAGATTGCAGCCAAGTAAACTGTCATCTCAGTGAAATGAGTTTAAAAAAAGTATTCTAATACCTTCATGAGGGCTTTTGAATTATCCTCCATCCATTTTTTGAAGCCCCATCCTTGTGGGAAGTGATGCAGGCCAGTGAATGAGGCAACAGCTGCTATTCTACCATAAGAGGAGTTAGTTGATGAGCACAGTAGCACAGACCACCAGTAAAAATAAATCACTTATCTATAATCAATGTTGTCTAAAATGCAGAGGCCATCATGTTTTCCATGTGTCTGCATGATATATATCTCCACCCAGGAAACAAGATGATCCTTGAAAGTGCCTTTAATGATTTGATGCAAAAGGTTCGGGGTGATCAGGTGGTATATGTCAGCTTGCGGGAACAGTTGAGTATAAGAAAGTGAGCAGAGTCTACCCAGTAGGCAGAAAAGTAAAGACTCACAACAAGATCACTGATTATTCTAAATTCAAGCCATAGCTGCACATGAGTGCCAGCATCAATGAGTGCTTCAGTGTGGTCACAGCATCAAAGGAGTGCATCCAAGTCTGCATCAAGGTCTTTATGATTGGTGCAGCATCTAAAAAGAATCAGTCCTTGTGCCTGTGAAACAACACAAAATGTATCTTACCTTGTACACCAATAATGTACTATGCATGTGAGAAGTACCTGCTCTTCATAGTCTGTGATGTAAGGCCCCAGGCCATAAATCACCCGCCGAAAATACCCATCACCAAACTTAGCAACTTCAAGCTTTGTCATACCTGACTTAAGTGTTTTGAGTATTCAAGAGAGTGAGCAATGAAATAACTGCTATCGGAATGTATAAAATTTTGGATCTTGAGCATACTCCTTTGTGGCTAGAAAGTTGAACTGTGCATTAGTAGGTGACAATAGATCAGATATTAGAAAAATTACTTTTAGGCATTGCAAGGAATCCAATGATAGCCACTGCATCCCAATGTGACCATTGAACATTGTTGTGCACATTTCCTATGGAAAGATAAAGTGGATAATATTCATTATTGCTGGTTGCAACCAAAACCATCATTTTGTCACTGCCAAGGATGATGGGCACAAACATTGATCCAAGTGTCTCTGGGTCTCCAGCAATGATGTCCTGTAATAGGCAAGGTGAGTTTTGGTAATCCAGGGCAGAGAATGGTGAGGGAAAGAAAAGAACAGTGAGTTTTGATAATCTAGGGCAGAGAAAAGAGCAGTGAATTTTGATAATCCAGGGCAGAGAAAGATGGAGCAGAAAAAGAGTTGAAGGAAAGAATGTGCTTACTGCCTGTTCCCAAGCCCAATCAGCAGACATGAAATCCTGAAACTGGCACTCATTTCCATCAGTAGAATATTTATGATAAGGATGATAGTCCATTTCATCAGAGTAAATAGGATTGGCCAACATGTTGCAAACAACTTCCTGAGGATCTCAGTACCAAACATCATAACTCACATCCATCCATGGTGGGTAACTTCCATCAGGCTTCTTGTCATCTGGGTATGTGCATGAGAAACCTTGCCACTTCACCTCTCCCAAAGGAATTGAATTGATGGTGGAATAGAGGTCTTGATGATTGGCAAATGGTGGTGATTCACCATGTTTGAGGAGTGTGGTTGCCCAAAGGTTTAAAAGATGGTCAGTATGATTAGCTGGCATCTGGTTTTGGATATATAGAAACTCAGCCATTTCAAATTTGACATGGTTTCTGAATGGGGCCCAAGTGAGAATGGAAACAGAGTTATATAGACAGCAGGATAAGTAAGGATACAAGCAATGATCAGACTGAGGTCTGCAGGAGTAGTACTACGAGTTTATATACTGTAGGTAGCATGCCGGAAGGTAAGTAAGCATAGTCCAAGGCTATGTCAGAAACATAATAGTAAGTACAGCAAAACATCAGGCTATGAACT
>MU172970.1:139700-158489 GCA_016695475.1 Suillus decipiens
CTCTTTCTGAGTTTATCATCACCAAAATGGCATTCGGTGTTGCTTCTGAATCGCGGGGCCTCAATGGTTATGACGGTATCCTTGGCATTGGGCCTGAAGGCTTGACACGCGGCTCCCTGCCGAGATTACCGGAATACACGATTCCGACTATCACTGACTACCTGCATGATAGAAACCTCATTTCTGAGCCCATTGTTAGTCTGTTTTTCCAGCCCACCACACCGGACACAAACGATGGAGCACTCACTTTTGGTGAACCTGATTCTGCCCTGTACGTCGGCAACATTGAATACACGTAAGCTACTGGATCAATCCAGATTCCAGACTGATAGTAATTGCTTCGTTTCAGTGATATCACCACCACCGGCCGCGCATCGACCTATTGGGGTCTCGATCAGAGCATCACCTACGGCACCACAGAGATCTTAGGGCACACCGCTGGTATCGTCGATTGTGGCGCCACCCTTCTTTACATTGCCACTGGTGTGTATTTAGTGTGCAGTGAGTAACAATGGTCTTATCAGCGCTTCGACGATAGATGCCTATGAAAGGTACCAGGCTGCGACCGGTGCTGACGTATCTCGGGCGAATGGTCTTCTCCATATTAACATTGACCAGTACAGGACACTATCTCCCTTGAACTTCCATATTAACGAGGTGCGTCATTTCTGTCAGCCCTCACCCCTTGTTCACCATTTTTGCCAGAAAATCTACAGCTTCACCCCTAACGCGCAAATCTGGCCCCGTTCTCTCAACTCTAAGATTCGTGGTACTGACGAAGATATATTTCTCGTCGTTCGTGACATTGGGGCACGCAGTGGCCGAGGGTATGACTTTCTTAATGGCTACGTATTCCTCCAGCGCTTCTACACTGTGCTCGATACCGGCAGGAAGCGCATCGGTTTTGCCGAAACCCGGTTCACTTATGCCACTACAAACTAATATGAAATCGCCAAAGTTGTATACGAAGCATCGTTTTTAAGACGCAAAGCAGCATACAGGTTTGACAGCTGCTTTCTATCGATAGACCTTGTTCCTTTTCTCACTTTTGTTTACTTGTGGAGCTCGACAAACAAAGCGTGAAGTAAACCAGAAGAATGGCAAGCTCACAGCAACATCATGATTGACAATGGATCGAGTTAAACTGCTATGAGCGCTATCGGACGTCGAATATTGTTGTATATCGGCCAATACCGCGCGTGACATAGTGTGACGAAATTGTGCATTTCCATTGAGTTTCTGACACCTTAACTTCCAGTGCTGCCGCTGCAACGAGCTCGCAACAAAGTAAAAAAAATTCTTGTTTAGCCCAATGCGCAAAGACTTAATGTATGCCCTAAAGTAAATTTGATATGAATATGTGTTGTTGTTGTGATGTTATTCAGCAACAAGTGAAAATTGTGCATTTCCCGTCGAATGATAGTAAGGCGGAGTAAGGTAAAGTAATTGGTAGCCTACATGGGGACTAACTACCGGTCGGCTAATTCGTTTGGCTCTAAAACACGGTTGAACTTGACCCAGTGTTTCTACCGCCAGTGGCAAGCCAACGCTAGGCCGTGTGAAGCCTATAGGCTGGCCCCAGGCTGCCGCCAGTGGCAGTGCTTTGGCGATAGCTGAATACCTGAAATGGAAAGAGATTTTGCAGTTTCTGGAGGTTGCCATAGATTAGTTTATAGCAGTCTTATCAATGACTGATCTCACCTTTGTGCAACATCGAGTCATCTCGCGTCTCATCCACCCTTATTTCTGAGAATGAGCAACAGAAAGGTCAAAGACTGGTGGTGGGGATATTTTGATACTCACCCAGATTTCGAGAAGAAACTATCTACAGCCTATGCAAACGAGAAAGAACGGTGACCGAAAGTAATGTGTGGGGCATGCAAGATCAGCAAGATAATTGATGAGCAGCAGAAGGATCATGAGCAGCAGCGCCAAGGCCTGCAAAACGATGTGCGGACGCAGGATCAAATTATTGCATGTTGTAAGGTTCTAATCAGTATCTGTTCTGTTGATATCGAGTGTAAATATCCAGTGTGGTCATGATCAGATAGTCTCATCAAGGACCGAAGTTGTCTTGTCGCTCAGCTTACTAAGGCCTGAGAAAGGCCTACCGCCGTCGTACCGCCAGTGGCTTCAGCCAAACCTGGCTTTCCGGCTAGTCAGTGGCTTGCCACTGGCGGTAGAAACACTGACTTGACCCACCTTGACAAGAATTGAGCACGCCTCTCGAAAGCAAGTCATCTCTTGCCACATTTTTTCAGGAAATCGAGTCCACGGACTCGAATCACAACTACCTCATCATTACTCTTTCGAGGGACTGACGTGGCTAAGGTGCACAACAATGCCATCGCATTCGCTGGCACTTAGTATTATATAATGGGCCACCTGATATCACTCTCCACTAAGCTATGTTCCCCCCTGCATCCTTGTTGGTGCTCCTGCCAGTGGCTTTGTCAATCACGGGATCGCCCGTTGAAGTTCGCAATTCCCTTATCACCCTTCCCATGACCATGAGGCTGAAGTTCCCTAATAGTACTAGTGATACTCACATCTTGCAGTATGATGAGGCTCGCGTGGCGGCCTTTAGGGACTATAGCACGCATGACCAACGTGCTAATGTTCCTATTGTAAGCAATGGTTTGAGATACACCGTAGCAGTTGGCATTGGCCAACCCCCCACAACTTGTAAGTTTAACACTGAGAAATCGTGCGGCTGCTAATGTATTGTTGAAGACCACTTGATTGTTGACAGCGGTAGCGCGGTCACATGGGTCGGCGCCGGCATTACGTACGTGCAAACCGACACCAGCTTCAACAGTGGAGAGCCTGTGAGGGCGGAATACACCTCTGGCTCTTTCTCTGGTATGACATGCAACAATATCATAAGTTAAAATACCTACGATCATCTATAGGAACGATGTGGTGTGATATTGTCACTCTTTCTGAGTTCACCATCACCGAGATGTTATTCGCTGTTGCTTCTACTTCGAAGGGCCTCAATGGTTATGACGGTATCCTTGGCATTGGGCCTCAAGGCTTGTCACGCGGCTCCCTGCCAAGATTGCCGAAATATGTGATCCCGACTATCACTGCCTCGCTGTTTAATCGAAACCTCATTTCTAAGCCCATTGTTAGTATGTTTTTCCAGCCCGTCACCCCGGATACAATCGATGGAGCGCTCACTTTTGGTGAACCTGACCGTACCCTGTACGTCGGTAACATTGAATACACGTAAGCTACCTCAGCTCCTGGATCAATCTAGACTGATAGTAATTGTTTTGTTTCAGTGATGTCACCACCACCGGCCTCGCATCGAGATTTTGGGGTCTCGATCAGAGCATCACCTATGGTACCACAGAGATCTTAGGGCCCTCCGCTGGCATCGTCGATAGTGGCGCCATCTTTCTTTACATGGTCACTGGTGTGTATTTAGTGTGCAGCGAGTAATAATGATCTCATCAGCGTTCGATAGATGCCTATGAGAGGTACAAGGCTGCAACCGGCGCTGATGTGTCTCCGGTGAATAAATTTCTCCGGATTACCGCTGCCCAGTACAGAACCCTATATAATTTGAACTTCCATATTAACGGCGTACGTCAATTCTGTCAGCCCTCACACCCCTAGATCACCATTTTCCCCAGATAACCTACAGCCTCATCGGTAACGCGCAAATCTGGCCTCGTTCTATCAACTACAGGATTCGTGGTACTGAAAATGAGATATATCTCGTCGTTCGTGACCTTGGCACACGCGAAGGGTATGACTTTGTTAATGGCATTGTATTCCTCCAGCGCTTCTACACTGTGCTCGATACCGACAGGAAGCGCATCGGTTTTGCCGAAACCCAGTTCACTTATGCTAGAACCAACTAATATGAAATTACCAAAGTAATATACGAAGCATCGTTTTTGAGACGCAAAGCAGCACACGGGTTTGACAGCTGCTTTCATTACTTCATATCGATAGACCAGATCTGATTTTGTTCCCTTTACCGCTTGTGGAGCTCGACGAACAAAGCGGCAAGCTCAGTCGTTTGGCGTTGGTCATCAAGCTGTCTGTCACCGGTCACCTCTCGCAGCACACCACTTGACAACATCGTGCTACTATGTAGTATACCACTATACCATTATCTTCACAACTGATCATGTTGATTCCTCGAGTTTAGTCACAGTGTTGGTACTTGGCACTTGGTCATTACCATGACAGAAACAAATCTCTTTGTTGAACCTTCTAGATGAAGTGACTTGTGAATGCTTGCATGATCCGACTCAAAGTACGCCCCCATCATGATTGACTATTCCCTCAGAACTGCACCAATAATACATCAATCCTTCCAAGTAGAAGCAGGCCCGGCCCTAGCTATTCAAGAGACCATCAAGGCTCAACTCAACGACGCCCCGCATCATCTGCTCAATACCTCTACTGGGTGCCTATGCGATCGAGAGGCACAGATTAAAGAGCACAGAGTACAAGGAGCTTTTGTCACCATCATTATCGGTGCCCGTAGATAGCCGAAACGAGCGCACTAAAGGTATCGTGGCAATGTGCTTCCGTTGTGTGACTCGGTGGGAAGGAAAGGAACCGCTGCTGCAGGACATCAAGGACAAAGTTGTTGATGAGTTGAAAGCAGTTGGCGGCATCACCAAGTTGCAGTCTTTCTGCAAAACTGCTCGTGCTGTTGGGTGGTGAATTGATTCATGTTGCATCGATCAGGCTAACAACGTTGAACTCCAAACATCGCTCAATTCCATGTTCGTCTGGTATCACACCTCGGCGCTCACGATGGTCTACCTGTCGGCTGTTCCGCCTTTGTCGAATCTGGGTGCGCTGACAAGGAGCGCGTTGAATACGCGAGGATGGACCGTACCGGAATTCCTCGCTCCAAAGGTCATTTGCTTCTACCAAAGTGACTGGACCCAGTATCTTGACGCTCACCCGCCCGCAAGCAGTCTGACGCAATCATGCAGGTGTTGGAGGATGCGACGGGAATAGATGTACAGACCCTTGGAGGAAGACATCGCATACTCATTTTTGGTGTTCAGCTCCCTATCATGTATGGGGAGAGGAAGTAAAATGCGCTCGGGCGGCTCTTGTAGGAGATCGTCGCTGTGTCTGGGGACATACATTACTGCCCTGGACTGGGTTAGAACATTATCTAAATTCAATAGCTGTCTGCTTGCGCACATCACTTCGTACGAAGTCCTGTCGTACACGTTGCTATTCGTATCTGAAGATGAGATGCAGCGATTAGTCTCGTCGTTACAGGACACTGTGGCTGTCGAGTCAGCTTTGAAATTGTACAGCTCGCTCGACCGCCTGAGGGCTCCACGATTTGATCACCGGCGGCTGCATCTGCCATGCATCGTGTTCCCTGTCATGGACAACCGTTCAGCGCATTCCTGCTAGTGCAGCAACGCAGCGGAGAATACAAGAGAATCGCATCAGACCATACATCTCAGCAGTTCTCATTCTCCACATTTCATTCTGTACGCCCGTACTCCATGATACTTTTGGGGCGATCATCCGAATTCAATATATAATATAATTGTCTGCAGGTCGACATTACTTCGTACAAAGCTTCGCCATACATCCTGTCACCTCTGTCCGGAGATGACACTCACGTCAATCTTATGGCTGTAGAATTTTTTTGAGCACGAGATTAGTCAATATTTGATCGCATTTCACTACATTGTATGTCGATGTAAGGGCTGCGATATACTATAACCGATTTAAATCTATTTCGTGTCAGCCTCCAGTTCAAGGCCATACTTATTAATATCACGCACATAGTCATCATCTCCCTTACACTCCACCATCAGTATTCAGGCGGGGCATCTTTGACTGCCAACGTGCCAATTCGATCTTCACCTAACGCACGCCCTACCATGGTCCCTTCGAGTAGTACCACCTCTCCAATCGCAACTGCCACATCTTCCGTGAACGAGCCACACAAGCGTACTTTCCCATTCCCAGCGTTGATCCTGCTCGCCCTGTGCATCGCATACATCACTGGTTACCTCGTCTACCGCCGGATCCTGAATTGGAACGCCAAGCGGAACACGGAAAAGGTGCAGAACTTCCCAAAAGAGTTCTTTGAGAAGAAGCCAAGAGGTGCGTTCGATAGTCTGTCAGCCACTCTGCATCGAATTCACGAGATGATAATCATGAAGGGTCGCCTCGCATCACCTGGATTCAAAGTATAGGAAAGAGCAAGGCTATCAGAGAAGACGTAGAGTCAGACCCATATGTGCGTAGCAGTCTCGTCGTGCGTGCATACGCTCAACGATCATCTTCTAGCGTTCTTTTTCGAGCTCCCCTGATGTGAAACCCCTCATCTCGGAACCGCCTGTAGCTGTGATCAAAGAGTACGCGTCCGGTGGTCCAACAGTCACCCAGTCGCACAGGGATGTTCGCACTGCATTTCCCAAGCGCATTGCAAGAGCTGCTAGAGAGAAGGGGTCGCGGGTGCTCTCGCGTGGTCGTGTGACAGAGATTAAAGCTGATCCAAAGCTCGCACCTGTGCAGGGGCCACTCAGGCCGCTATCGATCTTACTGTCAAGGAACAAGGAGAGAGATCAGGTTACATCCAATATGGTGTAAAGTCTTGGTCGCTGGGCCAGTTTGTTTGTTCGTCGTTCGTTTGTTGTGTTTTGTTTGATTTTATTTTTGTCATGTATTCTGGATACACAATTTCCAAGAACACTTCCATCGATACGACCAAGATACGACATAGTAATGACCTTTGTATTAAGGGCTAATCTCTGCGCTACTGCTACATGCTAAGCGGGACAGATACACAAATATACACGTCCTATCGAAAAATGGTCTAGTGGCGTAACAGATGTCATACAATGTCATACGAAGGTTTGACTCATACCGGATAAATTAATGTGTGTATCGATGATAGGCAATGACAGAAAAGACGGCGCGTTAGAATTTGAGCGATTCAACCCCTTCTCATCATCATCGTGGGTTGCATATGAGGTAGGACTCGCAGGGCAATCGTCACGGTCAAGTAAGCGGCGTTTTTCGTCATCTTCTAACCTGCGAGGTGAAATTGCCCGCATGGCTTCTACGATTCCTGGGATCTTTGGCAGTGAACGATTCCTGTTCACCCGTACAATATCTTCGCTGGGAGAGCTGGGTGTAGAACTGGAATCCTCCGAGTCTGCGCTGGTGATGTATTCTTTGGGAAGGAAGTCATCGAAAGTCTTTGCGGGGCGCTTGACAGAGCGAGCACGAATGAGGGCAGGGTCTCTGCGTTCTGCATATGGAGTAACGTAAGCAATTGAGTATCATGACGGGGGTCACGAGCTCGCCTGTTATGGTCACCCTGCGGCGAGGAGCGGCAGGTGCTGACACTGGTTTCAGGACACCATAAGTCTCTCCCGAGGGATTCTGGTAAAGTTGACCGGAGCGGTCGCGGAAAGTGTACTGCTGGGTATCAGCATCATATGCAATCCGCTTTATACCCTCTGGAAGACGGTATGAATCCTGCATTATCCGGATTAGTTAGCTGACTGTAGGTTTATGATGATAATAAACTGGACTACTAGTCCATCCAACACTAACCTCGTCGAAGTGAGCCATAAGATGATGGAAGTTGAGAATGAAGAGGTGATGTTGTAACCCAGAGACTCCTATGTATATGCACCACTATCGGCACGTGCCGACGACTGCGCACTGCCATGGTATCCAACACACTTCCAACTTTTGCTATGCTGGAGACAAACAAGAACCGATATCCATTTTGAGAGACGGTCAGGTTCACCCGCATCGTATAGAATTATATCGTAGGCCAAAAATTGTAGGCTGCAAGAGTAAGAAGCACAAATGTGGATTACGGCACTGCTCAAAATAGCACAATACTCGGGTTAGGGTTCTGAATGAAGACGACAGCTTTCTAGCAGAACGCGTCACTGTTCGTCGCGCTTTCACGATCCACAACCAACACACATATCTCCTTCCTTTAATTACATTCACTCAAGATGCCGCTCGAAGCAACGATGATGATAATTGACAACTCGGAATACATGCGCAATGGAGACTATATCCCATCCCGCTTCGAGGCCCAGTCTGATGCAGTCAAGACCATCTTCCAGACCAAGATTGATTCAAATCCAGAGAACACTGTTGGCGTCATGACAATGGCTAACAAAGGGTAAAACTCAGTTACGTGCACAAAATACGATTGCTAATGTTTCTTGCAGGCCTGAGGTTCTCGTCACTCATTCGAAAGACATTGGACAGATAATCAAGGCCTTGCATGTAACATCATCGAAAATTGGCGGATCAATAGATATTCCTACTGCTATTAACATCGCCCAGCTTGCACTGAAACATCGAGAGAACAAGAATCTGCGCCAGAGGATAATAGTCTTTGTTGGATCTCCGTTACAAGGTCAGGGAGCGGATGAGCGGGAAATGGTGAAGCTCGCAAAGAGATTGAAGAAGAACAATGTTGCTGTTGACTTTGTGGCATTTGGTGACGGTGTCGAGGAGGAAACGAACGTCCTCAAAGCTTTCGTGGAAAATACAGCAAATAGCGATAACTCGTTAGTGTCCCCTCGTCAGCATGTGTGCGTAGATTGATGCGCCTGATTTTTAGACATTTAGTGTCTGTACCACCAGGTACACATCTACTGTCAGATGTGATCATTTCTTCTCCAATTCTGTCGGAAGACCGGGGAATACCACCAGAGGCGATGGGAGACGTTGGTGGTGCATCGGGTTCTGGTGGTGCCAACTTTGAGTTTGGTGTTGATCCAAGTCTAGACCCTGAGCTTGCACTGGTGCGTCGCTTTTTATGACGTTGAATTAGCAGGCTTGTTGATGTTTCTTGTTTAGGCCCTTCGCATGTCCATGGAAGAAGAACAAGCTCGGCAAGCAGCGGAAGAGCAAACACGTCAATCGGCTGGCGATGCCCATCCTCAGGCAGAATCAGCAGGGGTAGATAAGGATGACGAGGCCATGCTCGCTCAAGCTCTCGCAATGTCCGAACATAATGATATTGACATGGGTGAGGAACAAGACGAAGAAATGGATGAAGAAGAGGCAATTGCTCGGGCGATTCAGATGAGTATGAAGCAAGAAGAAAAAGAACAGGGAGGACAGTAGTACAAAGCTTACATATTCTTACTTGTATTTTTCCTTGAGTCACACTCCGATTTCTCAAACGGCTGTTGGTTTGATGTTGGCGCTGGGTGAGCAAAATGGGCAAACAACTGGCACAGCCACTTCGACCTCATTCCGAGTCCGTTCGTTTCCTCAAATTCCTCCCTCTACGTCTTCTTGAAATCCTCCATGCCATCATCACTCACTGCATCCCAGGAGGAGCTCAAGGCGGCTAAGGTGCCTTTAGCTTGGAGAGACCAGTGCTCAGCGTATGTGCTTACTTTACCCTTCCGGTCGAGAGCATGACCCACAATACTGTTGTCCATGATACTTCAGACTCCTGATACCTTTGAATACCTGTCGGAGAGAAAACTATTATTTACCCTGGACTTGCGAGAATGAGCGCCATGGCTATGAGAAGTGAGTCAAATATTTATCTATCTGTCGAGGGTCTGACCAATGTACATCCAACAGGTGCCAATACGATGAGTAGGCATTTCAACCGCATACTACACATATGACGCTCATTTTCTCTACAGCATGATGCGGAGGATGAAGAAAATGTCAAAACTGAAACTCCAAGAAGCAGAGTAGACTGGAAACTGCCGAAGCTATCATCTAGAAGACTTTCTTAGGAACGCTTCGTGTCAATCACTTTCGAGACATCGAACAATGCGGCGAAATAGATGAGTGGTGTGATATGCTGAATGTAAGATGCTACTGTGTACTGCAGTTTTACACTTTCCTCCCCGTCTCCTTCTCAAATTCTGAGATTTCTTTCTTTACCCTCTCAACGACTTCATCTGGTGTACTGCTCTGGCCAAATGCTTCTACGAACTGTCCGTTTGGATCCATGAAATAGACGTATATGGAATGGTCGACGAGGTAGTCACCCTTGGGATCTGCATTAGGCGGGGTGGAGAAGTAGACGCGGTAGGCCTTGCATGTGGTTTTCACGGTTGCATAGTCACCTGTGAGACCGATGATATGAGGGTGAAAGTCTGTGAGATATGTCTTCATTTGAGAAACAGAGTCGCGTGCAGGGTCAACGGAGATGAATACAGGCTGGAAGATTGTCCCATAATCCTTCTCTGTGTTCGATGTGATGAATGCGTGCCAGGTTTGAAGTGATTTACGAACACGAACCTAGAGACGTCAAGACTGAGCCAACCTTGTCTAATTCGGCAGGACATATGTCGGGACAGTTGGTGAACCCAAAGTAGACGAAGCTCCACTTTCCCAAGAGGTCTTTGTCAGAGAAAGGCTTGTTTTCGTGAGTCGTTAGTGTGAATGGACCACCGACATGCGCTCGTCCGACGCTACGAGATTCGAGCTCCTTTTCTGTATGAATGAATGTTGTTGCTTGAAACGCTTTAGATGTGATGTGGAGAGGCACGTACGCCGTTGTTCGAGGAGCTTTTGCTTCTCATAACGGAAGTAGTAAAATAAACCAACGCCGGTCACAACAAATAGAGCTGCAGCTTGTGGCGTGAAAACCTTGCATCAGATATGAAAATGTGAATAGAGAATAACAGGTGAGCTGAAGAAGCATACCCCGACAGTAGCTCCATCCCGTGCCCCCGACGTAAAACATCGTCTGCCAGGTATTATTGTCCTGTTGGGGCGCACGTATATAATTTGACGCTGCGATTGAACGCTGCGACCTGGTAAATAGTGTTGTAGGGACCTGAAATACGTGGATGAGAGCTTGGTCATTTTAAGGTCCAAGTTCCAAAAGCAGTCAAGCTTCAATTTGCAAATAATTGGATGCCCTCATGGATCATATTATGTAAAGATATGCCGCTGATCCTTAAGGTCAAACCACTCACGTTCAAACGGTCAGCTACCTTGACCACTTTCGAGGATGGTTTTTGACATGTAGCCACCCAGTTCGCAGTCAGCGAAGAACTATTGAAAAGTCACTCTCAAATAATTCGCGGTAATTAATGCTAACAGGTGCTCTCAGATTAAATATGCCGCATGCGCGAGCACGTAGGCTGCAGCACTGAAGCCTGAAGGCATCTGATCCAGTTCAACTTGTTACCTCATGATATTTAGGTCAAACCACTCACGTTGATGGTCAGCTATGTACAATGAGGTTCTTAACTACTCTAGCATATGTTACATTGGCGATTGCTTCAACGCCGCCACAACCAATCACTTCCAGCAATAGCGATCAAACCGCATGTTCTTCTCAGTCCATCATCGAGGGAGGTAAGTCGCACTCTTTATCGAAACCTCCGCTAAGGATGTGCTTGCCATCCATGGAGAAGGTGACACAACACACACCGGTGTGCTTGAATATGCTGATAGTTTTTCGATCCGAAAGTTGCCAAATGCGAACCTGTCTGTCTTCAGATGCGGACGCGAGAAGGGTGCCAGTAGGGTCAAGGGCAATTATGCAAACAGCATTAGTGTGGCCCTTGCATGGTTCATCGACCTGCTTCCAGGTTGATGAATCCCAGATCCGTATGGTGGGATCATCTTTATAACCACCCGAGACAAGCTGTTTGCCATCGGGCGTCCACATGAGTGAACGATTCTATGATTTATGACCCTTGAACTTTGCGATGCATTCCCTTGTGTCTGAATTCCATATTTGAATATCCTTAGTTGCGATGGCAAGATGTTCACCGGACGGCGAATACCGAACGCAATAGATTGTGTTGCCACAATTGATTGGATTTCCCTGCACCTGCCATGTTTTGGTGTTCCAGAGAATCGTTGTCTTGTCATCTGAACCACTCGCAAGAAATCTGCTATCTGGGGAAAAATCAAGCGAGTTTATCCAGTCGGAGTGGACTTTGATGGGTTCCGTGAGAGACTCGCCGTCTCTGTTCCAGGTGATGAGTTCTCCACCAATATCACCGCTTGCGATGAATTGCCCATTTCTTGATACCGTAACTGTTCGTATTCCGTAGCTATGTCCCTCCATTTTCTTCAACACAACACCTTTTTCCAAGTCCCACAAACGAAGCGTCTTGTCGAACGAGGCTGTCACCATACAGTGTCTATCGGGAAAGACTGCGACTGCCCAAACACTATCTTCATGACCTTCAAATGTTCGAGTAGCTGTTGCGATTGGAATGACAGGCTGTTCTTCTGTCATTCTGCTAGAGGTGGCTGGCTTTGACCACAACCTGCTGGAGAGCTTGTACATGTCTTGATTCAGGTTTCAGAGGTGTGCGTACCGGGACTGTTCGAGCTTCTCCACGGCCTCAACCTGCTTCATATAGTTATCATTTAAGATGCCCAGAACACGAGGCCTGAAATCTGAAATTTTGATGATGTCTTTTCCCAATTTGAATATATCTAATGCTAACAGGTGCTCTCGGACCGCATATGAGCACGAGGTTGCAGCGCTGAAGCCTGCAGGTTCAACTTGTTACCTAATGAATTTAAATATATAATACCCAGCTCAAACCACTCACATTGACGGTCAGCTGCATGATGAAGTTCTTAACTACACTAGCATATCTTACATTGGCGACTGCCGCAAGGCAGCAACCAATCATTTCCAGCAACATCGAGCCAATTGGTCCTTCTCAATCTGACAAAACCATCATCGAGGAAGGTGGGTTGCACTCATCTTACGACGAAAATATCGAGTTTAACCTAGGAAAAAAGGATCAGGAGTGGTGAAGTGTGAGTACAAACAAGTCGCTTTCAATTGTTTCCTGACGTCAGAAATAATCAACAGGCCTTTCTGACAATCCCTCAAAAATATCAGATGTGATACATGGTCAATTTGATTACCCACTCATTTCCAAAGGCGCTGCTTACAACCCAACAGAAGAATTTGATTCGTTGTCTACTCCAGTACACAAGTGGTACGAACTGCAATTTCCAGACACTGGAGAATCTTTCTTGGACAAAGTCGTAGAGCTCGGTCCAAATATCAAGGAGTATGCCGACGAACTTTCTCATAACGCCCTGGCATTGTATCCATCCGAGAAGCTCACGGAGTTCAGGGAGTCTATAGTCAGTGTCACTGATGCTGCTACTGCACTGCGCGAGGTCTGCAGTGGAGCCGCAGAGGACAATGGCATTTCTCTTTACTCCGTAATGGAAGAATATGGGGATATCTTCGCTGTCCTATTCGAAGACCTCATGGAAATGTTTCCACCACCAGGGGAGGCTCCCGGTCATGACAATCGTACAATCATGTTCAACGCGATCCTTGACCGTTTCGAGGAAGGTTTTTTACAGGTCGCCACCAAGCTCGGAGTCAGCGAAGAACTATCGAAAAGTCATTTGAGTCCTCTCAAGTTTGTTGTTCAAGATGTCGCTGTAACCATAGGCACGTTACGAGCATTTGACCGTTCGAAACATTGACGATATAACACTACATAATGCAGGAGACCTTATTGAACAGCATCCCGATATCACCAAGACCCTCTTGCTTATCGCAATTGCAGAGTTTTCACCTTTATTGTTGCCTGAGTTTGGCCCATTACTCCAGGGATGGATCCTTCGCCCATTTCTCCGCCTACTTGGATTTGGACCGCAAGGACCGATCAAAGGTATGTTTTTGTATATTGTTAGTGTCGAGTAGCCCATCATCGTAATATCTTAGGTAAAATTGCTGCGTGGTTGCAACGTTGGATGTTTCGTGCCGCTATTCCAAAGGGTAGCTGGTTTTCGGTACTCCAGCGCCTAGCCATGATCGGTACAAAGCTTTAAGCGCCCTTGAGGTTGTTCCAGTTTCAGTTTCACGTTTGTACTTTAGAGACGTTTTTTTTTGATACCTCAAGTGTATGCTAGATTTCACGCTGCAAATATGCTTGCCTGTGAGCATCAAGTCTGAGTTTGCATAGGCGGGAACTAAAATAAACGCTGCGGGTCTGCAGAATTGAGGTCAGCTTTTCCTTCGTGCTTCGTGGTGATCAGCAGGTCATGAAGTCTGTTGTCGGCTTTGATTTCATATATCTCCTCATCTTGACTGAATCCTTGGCAGGGAGCCGACTGTTTCAACTGTGTCCTATGGCACGAGACACTGTAAATAAATGATTGATTACAGGCATAAAGAAAGAAACGTGGAGAATGCAAACTGCCGAGGAATTTATTTCTGCCAAAACAAACGAGTACAAACTGTAACAGCTACAATATCTCTAGTGTCCTGACGTCCATCATACTGTGGACAGAATCCACGTCGTTGACTTGTGCAATTATATCATGATCTGATGCAATTCTTTTGTATTCCCCGCCGCGGCGTTGCTGCATTAGCAGAAATGCACTGAATGGCCGTCCAATCAATCGCATTGCATGCCCGCCCAATTCTGAATAAACAGAGCCCTGTTCTCCGGGTGACTGAGGCAAAACGAAGTCATCGTCATGCACGCTCTCTGTTAGTGCTGCCGCGGTCCGGTCCAGAACCACGGTTCGAACCGGACTTTTGGTCCGGTTCTCCGTGGTTCGGTCCATGGTTCTCATGCCAGCCAGAACCGGACCGGAAAGCAGTTCTGGGTTCTGGGTATATTCCCAAACAGTCCGGTTCTGGTTCGACCTTCCCGAACCTTCCTGAACCGAACCCCGACTTCGACTTCGACTTTAACTATGACGATGATGGTGTCCATGTCGACGTCAAAATATTGTCTTCGAGATTGGTTAGTCAGGCTACTGTTAGCCTTTTTGAAGGTGAGTACTGATCAATAAACTCTCAAGACTCTCACTGACTGACATATGTTTAACTATATCACAGATATCTACTTATTGCAGTCTGTATGCTTCCTGGATCCTCCACCGGCTGTCAAATCTAATGGATCTCCTTGCATATTGTTGCTCTGGGGTGTTAGGGTTTGCTCCATGCATAAAACAAGGTGCTGACAATGAAATTGTGAGTTATATGCCTGACAATGTCTGAAGACTGCTGTGCTCTCAATCCTGATGGCTCCCTCAAGGATGCTTCTGGTATTACTTTCTTTAATGATCCTGATGATGAAGTACCATTGCCCCAGGTCTCATCTTTTGCCCAGCCATCATCTTCAACTACATCTACAAAAGATGCCTTCTCTGTTCTGCTTAAGGCTGGACACACCCCGGCAACAGTCACAGCTGGTTCTTGGCACTCTGGCCAGCTGTTAGAGATGTGCTCGGAGGGTTAATGGATCATAAAGGGCTTTGGCCTCAGCTCATATGCTGTGCCCCTTACCTGAGTATTGTCCCTTAATTTTGGATGAAGTCCTAGGGAGAGTTCTGGCGAAGTCTGGATGTAGTCTGAATGAACTCTAGGGCAGGATAGCTCAATAGAGCTCTGAAGGACTTCTGGATGAGTGTGGGAATGCACTGGAACTATTCCTGGATGATAGGGGATGATGACAAGACTACTTGGATGAAGTCCAGAGTAGAACAGTGAGGGATGTTACAATAGGATGAAGGATAGGATAGGACTGGACCATAGGACCATAGGACCAAGGGTCTGAAGGTCTGAAGGTCTGAAGGTCTGAAGGTATGAGGATCTGAAGGTCCAAAGATCTGAAAGCAGGAGTAGTGGAGTGTTGGATGGATAACAGATGGATGGACAGATGGACAGATGAATAGACAGATGGACAGATGGATGGATGGACAGATGGGTAGATGGACAAATAGATAGATGGATGGATGGACAGATAGATGGATAGGTGTACGGATGGATGAAGTGGTATAACTACTATGGAGGAGTAGGCCTGGATGTGAAGTAGAGAGAGTATAGACTACTTTGGACGAGGTCTGAAGTGGAAACTAACAGAGGAAGACTACCACAGGTAGAGTCGAAGGTGGAACAGAAGACAGATTACAATCGGACGAAGTCTGAAAGTGATTATAGGACAGAGAGTCAAGGCTCCAGACTAGGGAGTACTCCCATAGTCCAGAGCTGGAGACTTACAAGGGCTGGAGCCCAAGTGAGAACGGAAACAGAGTTATATAGACAGCAGGATAAGTAAGGATACAAGCAATGATCAGACTGAGGTCTGCAGGAGTAGTACTATGAGTTTATATACTGTAGGTAGCATGCCAGAAGGTAAGTAAGCATAGTCCAAGGCTATGTCAGAAACATAATAGTAAGTACAGCAAAACATCAGGCTATGAACTCAGAGATAAAACTTGTACAGAATAACTTATTGAGACAGAGGCAGAGATAACCGATAGCCAGAGGCAGAGATAACCAATAGCCAGAGGCAGAGATAACCAATAGCCAGAGGCAGAGATGACCAAGAGGCGAAGGCAGGGATAACCGAGAGCTGGTGACACAGGTATATCCTAAAAGGGGTAATGCACAGGTGCACAGGAATGGTTTCAGATATGAACATGGATCAGATATGGATTGGATATGGATCAGATGAGTGTCTCAGATTGGATATGGATTGGATGAGTGTCTCAGATCAGATCTGGATTGGACGAGTGTATCGGATTGGATATGTGAACTGGATTGAGTGGGGATTGGATTGATGTGGATATAAGCAGGATGTTATAGTGCAAGTCGAGTGTAGAATCCGGTATATGACATCAGCCCTCAAAACCATCAGCTTGTATCTGTGATGCTGACAATACCTGCAGGCTGTCTTCAACTTTGGGCACACAGAAGCATGCTTTATCAATCACTACAGACCATCCAGCACCCAAAAAAATTGCCATGCAATGAATCTTATCTCCTCTTGACTCTGAAGATGAAGATGTACCTTCTATGCCTGCTTCTATGCCTGATCTGGGAGAGTTGTCTGCTGACAAGCTGATTCCCCAACCAGAGGACAACAATGAGGCTGATGAATCTACTAAGTCTGAGAATGGGTGTGCTACTTTGACTGTATGTGCTCATATGTTTATTGTCTTCCTTGAGCCTTGACTTATGCCTGTATTTAGCTTTCAAAAAGTGAATGTACAGCAGATGTTAGGACTATATTTACCTGCTTACCTGATGGGTGGGTCTGTACATTGTGCAAGTAAGTGGTCCATATTGTTTTTAATATTTCATTTAATAACTTTCAAATAAGGGATGCTGGTGAACCTGTACAGAAGCACACATTTCACAGAGGTATTTTGACACTACACATGCACATTGTCTGCCACAAAAAGTCACATTTTCAAGTCTATCAGGAGCATTGTGATGCTGCAGGCATCACAATGCACTCTCATGCGATCCCACCTGGAGAAGATGTCACCATGATGCAATCACAAATGACTCTTGATGGCAAGCTCATTTGCAAACCACCTGCATTCACTAAGGAAGGGCTGCTTGAATATATTATGGAACTCATTGTGACAGAAGACAAGGTACATTGATTACATTGATTATTTTTTATATTTGTATTCATTTGAAATCTATTTACATCACACCAGGCAATACAATTAATAGATAAGCCAGCATTTCAACATTTATTACAGTATGCACATCCATCCCTGACTGAAAAGGACATGCCGCATTGCACCAAGTTAACAGATACCATTAAGTCTTGAGCGATGGCCATGGTCAAAAATATCAAGGGGCATCTAGTGGTGAGTCTTGACCTACTTATATTGTGGTGCCAGTCTTAAAACATTTCATTAGCATATTGACAGTGCAGTCTCCATGACATTTGATTCATGGACATCAATAATCAGTGAACCATTTTTCTCAGTAACTGGCCATTATATTTGGAGTCCTCTCAGCAAACCACTGCAGTGGGAGCTACAAAATGAGCAACTTGATTTCATGCAGATCAAAGGCAACCATAGTGGCCACAACATCAGCAATATACTCATTACAACAATAGATAAGTATGATATTCGCAATAAGGTATGTTTCCCAGAGTCTGGCTTCAGCTGTGGATTGACTTTGCTTGCATAGGTTGGATGAATGACATTGGACAATGCCTCAAATAACGATACCACTATGAGTAAAGTAGCAAAGGCCATAGATGTGGATGGTACCCACTGGCTTCCAGATCCCCATCACATCTGCTGTCAAGAGCACATTTTGAATCTTGCTGCATGACATTTTGTTGACAGAGTTGCACCCACTCCACAGGCAACATTACTATGCAAGATCTGTCATGCTATTGATCATGATGAGGATACTGACATTGCCAGCTTAACTGAACAACTTGCAGCATTGGAACACGACCCTGAAGCTATTGTTGAGGATGGTTTTGATGTCAGTGATGCTGTTGGAAAAGCATTGGCACTCATTGAACAGGTAAAGTCCTCTTTTTTTGTCTTTGAGTTCTCATTGACACAACCAATAACTAGATCTGTAAATCACTGCAAGCTCAAGCATTTTTCAAGAAATCATGTGAGGAAGAAGGTGTTGCTGTTCATGAGATTCTGACATGGGTGAGAACATGCTGGGCCTTCCTTGTTCAAGTGCCTTGAGCACTTCTTTTCTCTTTGCCTGGTAAGTGAGATGTACAACTGCCAGTTTAGTATCTAACATCTTTCAGGCTGTCAACTGCTTCACTCTACTTGCTGATGAGAGCCATGAAGTCCCAAAGTTGTGCAATAAGTCATATAGCAACTTCAAGCTCAATTGAGCTGACTGGAGAAAGATATGGCTAGTGCATGATGTCCTCAAGGTACTTATTTGTATATCTGTTTTTATTTTATTTACTGATTGTTATAGGAACCTGCAACTGCACAGCAATTATTCTCATTGGTTGCATACCCAACAGCCTGGCAGACCATACCTACACTAGAGTGTCTTGCTAGTGTGTGGGGGATGAT
>MU172970.1:158504-183421 GCA_016695475.1 Suillus decipiens
AGATTCTGACATGGGTGAGAACATGCTGGGCTTCCTTGTTCAAGTGCCTTGAGCACTTCTTGTCTCTTCACCTGGTAAGTGAGATGTACAACTGCTGGTTTAGTATCTAACATCTTTCAGGCTGTCAACCACTTCACTCTACTTGGCAATGAGAGCCATGAAGTCCCAAAGTTGCACAACAAGTCATATAGCGACTTCAAGCTTGATTGAACTGACTGGAGAAAGATACAGCTAGTGCATGATATCCTCAAGGTACTTATTTGTATATCTGTTTCTATTTTATTTACTGATTGTTATAGGAACCTGCAACTGCACAGCAATTATTCTCATTGGTTGCATACCCAACAGCCTGGCAGACCATACCTACACTAGAGTGTCTTGCTAGTGTGTGGGGGATGATTGCAGGAAATCCAGAATATGCAATAATTGTGGATGCCATTACAAAGGGTCTCAAGAATGTTGAGAAGTACTACCAGAAAGCTAGTGACTTGGATGTTTACTTTATCTGTCTAGGTAAGTATCAAGTTTTTGCTCAAGTTCATGTCTCATTTTGTTATAGTTCTTGACCCCAACTACAAGTTAGCATATGTCAAACAGTGATGGACTGAGACAAAGTTTGCAAATGGGAGGGCTCGTCTTCAGGCAGTGGTGAGTACTATTCAACCTTAAGTATCCTGCTGGTCTCTAACTTCAGATGTTTGCTTAGTTTGACAAATATTATCAAGTGCCTCTAGGACCACATCCCAAGGAGCCATTGGCCATGTCAACGATGAAAGCTTCAATTTGTTATGGTGTTTCCTGGATGCACAATGCTATCATGGAATGTCAAGCTACAGACCATCACACACATGATCCTCATCAAGAGCTCTCCACATACCTTACTTCACCATTGGAGGAGACAGATGATGTTGTGATGTGGTGGGGTGTAAGTTAGTGTTTGAATTCATTGTTCCCCACTTACATTCTTGATCAGTTACATTCACTGCAATATCCAACACTAGCTCATGTTGCACATGATTACCTGCCCATTCAAGGCAGCACAGTTCCATTGGAATGCACTTTCTCCAGTGCAGGGATCACATCGATTCTGCGCCACAATGCCCTTGCACCATCCACATTCTCTGCACTACAATTGATGAAGGCGGCCTATAAGAATGGTCATGTGTCAGCAGTAGTAGAGGCAGAAGGGTATGCAGCTGGTATGTAGTTAGCCTAGCTACCCAATGTCATGTAGATATATTGTGAATGTTTTTTTTGCTGCTTGAAAAATTTAGGGTTCAGTTTGTGTTTGGACCGCAAAAAAACTGAACCGGACCATTAAGAACCGTTCTTGATAGTCCGGTTCTGGGTTCGACAATTTCGTAGAACCGAACCATGGTCCAGTTCTCGTCCAGGGCCCCCTGAACCGGACCGAACCGGACCACGGCAGCACTAGTACGAAGCAAGAAGGTGGGAAACACGAAAAGCCGTGTCGCCACATAGACCTAATTCTATCTTCGTTCTCGTGCCTCGAACTCATATAGAATACAACAAATATTTTGAGCATTGTCATTTTGCCTGACTTACGCTTGGTATCATTTTGCCACCATGCAGAAGCGTCGTTCCTGTGGAAGGTCAAATATTCATATGTAACCCCCACCGCCATATTTTTGAAGATTGTTGTGATTGTTAATTATATAGAGGTAACTATGATATTCCATTATATTCATCCGTTTACTGATGATCACAGCGACTACTTGCCGTACAAAGCCAAGTCCAAAAGTGGTCTTTGAATGAACTAGGGGGTGATCGTGAATTTGCACGGAAATCGAGATGACAGTGCTGACGGAGAAGGCAATTCCCAACGGATAAATTCTCGATGTCTGTCGTGAAGTGTATGGGGTATAAATGTATGCAGCTACATGGTGGCAACGCAAGTGTGATCATCAAGATACCGGTCTATGGTGCCTGGCCTTCAAAGTGCAGCTACAGTATTTCTATGGTACCCACGTCCATGTTATCAACGGAAAAAATGTCTTTGACTTGGGCAACAATGTTATGGTCTGATGCGATCCTCTTGTATTCTCCAATACGCTGCCGCGCTAGTAAAAATGCGTTGAAAGGCTGTCGAAGACAAACCATCAACCGCAAGGCTTCTATGCTCTCCATATCGTCTGTCAAGTCAGGAACCCCGAGAAGATCTCGATCCCATGGACGGATAAGTAACAACGTCCGCCGAATGGGCCTTGCACACGAGAACTGAAGTAGGGCTTCTTCTGTAGTGATCAGCAGATCATTAAGTCCCTCTGCCTTGATATCATATGTGTCCTGGGCTAGACCATGGCTCCGTCCGACTTCTGTGACACGAAATGAAATGCATGGTAGATGAAGTCTGCAGTTTGCGAACCGAGGAGCTCTCAGTTGCTCAAGCTGTTGATACAATTTCAATACCAGATCTGTAGGCACAGTTTGTCGCAGCGAAGAGACTTGAGTGTGAATATCATCTTCAGACAAAGATAGAAGGGTACGTGGAGGAGTGGTGTAAGAGGTGATATGGGCCGGAAGACAGCTATTGAACTCGGAAGGTTGTCCGATCCAGTCGAGAACAGTGATATCCCCTGACCGAGCCACGATCTCCTGCAGGAGTCGCCCGAGCGCATTCTGTTTCTTCTCCCCATAAATGACAGGAAGCGTGATGCCGAAGATGCCAAATAATGAGTACGCAACATCTTCCTGCACAGTGGTAATGCGCTTCGATGCCCATTGCAGCTTTTCTCGAGCGCCGGTCATACCTGGACGGAAGGTCACCAGGGTTCGTGCGTCTATGCCCGTCGCATCCTCCAGCTCCTTCATGATTGCAGGCGATTCTTTGCGGTTGGGAGAGCGATCATCGAGATATAACGACCAATCCTTTTGATAAAAGATAACAACTTTCGGAGCGACGAATTCTTGAAACGTCCATCCTCGCTCGTTCCAAATACTCCTCGCTAGTGCACCGGGCTGAGATGAAGGAGGGACGTCGGATAGGTAGACGATGGTAAGCGCCGAGTGGCGGTACCAGACGAACATGGAGTTGACCGATTCTTGAACCTCGGTATTGCTCCTTTTGTCGATGCAACATGTGTCCATCCACGCCCATCGATATCCAGCATCACAAGCAACCTTGCAGAACGACTGCAGTTTCGCGACACCACTGAGTCCATCCAAGTCGTACACGACTTTGTCTTGAATGTCGTGCAGGAGCGCCTCCGTTTCTTCCCACCTGTGTGATAGCAGGACGCAGCGGAAGAAAGTCGCCACTACGTCTTTGATGCGCTCCGCCTGGAGGTCTGAACACTTCGTTGTGAATGATAAAAGCTTCTTGTACTCCACACTCGTTTTGAAGGCGTTTATTTGTGCTGCTCGATCGCACAAAAGGCCCGTGAAAGTATCAAGTAGACGTAGCGGGGAGTATTCGAGTTCAATCCAGACAGCTTTTTGAATAGCATCTTCTGCCTGGGATGGATAGACATACTGCTGACGCAGATCTGCAAAAAGAGATGGGCATTTCGAAGCGATGCAAGAGTGTTCCATGGCTTACCACGTATGTGCGTTTCAGAAGCATGGTCCAACTTGGACAACATGATTGAGAAGGCGTGAATGGCTTCGTCGTAACGTTGCAAGCCACGTAGTGCTGCATGTTTCAACTGGTATCCAACACGAGACGAAGAATTGAGTTCGATGACCTATGCATCGCCGAAGTTAACATGGGCTACGAAAATGTAGAAGCCATCACACCTTGTGCGCGTCCAGGAGCGCATCCTGCCACAACATTTTACCTAACTTGGCCACGCTGCGATTCGCAAAGACGACATCGGATGTGCAATCCAGGTCAATGACCGCTGAGTATAGGTCAATAGCCCTGTCATAATTACTTGCAACGAGGGCAGCATCTCCACTGGTAAGAAGAAGCCCGCTGCATTCTTCCGCAAAAGCTGGGTGAAATGCGTATGAGGAATGTGGTCCGTGTGACATTACGAATTGCAAACTTGCCGTTGGACCAGTCGAGGCAGTTGGCCTTT
Source organism: Suillus decipiens (assembly GCA_016695475.1). NCBI lineage: Eukaryota > Fungi > Basidiomycota > Agaricomycetes > Boletales > Suillaceae > Suillus > Suillus decipiens. Next base: position 162,545 of record MU172970.1, read on the forward strand.
GTAATATCACTCGTACTCATCATGTATCGGTATGATTTCACGGCATCTTGAAGTCTACCTGCCCGAAGGAGTGCATCGCACCGTTTCTGGTGCGCAGTGAGCCACAACGATTTGAAATCCCAGCCGAAAAGCTTGACAAGTGAATTAGTTATAGAAAGCATTTTGGATGTGTATTAACGTACCATTACTAAATCCTCGTATAGGTCATGAATGTCGGAATTCGAACATAAAGCGCTGTAGTTAATAGCGGCAGTGAAATGCTCAGCAGCTTCGTCGTAACGTGCGCCATCCGAAGCTTTTATGCCGAGTTGAACACGTAGATATGCCTGATGTGCAAGTTGCAAATATTAGTATTCCTGACCCAGCATGGTTGCATGACACTTACTTGCACGACATAACATGCGCGAGTATCGGCGTTCGGACAACCGGTGGTCAGTTCTTTGAGGAGCAGGTCTGCCTCATCTTGTTGATCTGCACCAAAAAGAGTGATGGCCTAAAATACAGAATGAAGGAGAGAGCATGCGAGACAACTGTAACATACCTTGATCAAGAGCAGAAAATGAGTTGTTTGTGGATTCTGGTCGGCATACATTGATGCAACATCAAATGCTGCCCTTGCGCCCGTAATGTGGCCTTTTCCGCAGAGGGCGATGCCCTTGGAGATATAGCCCGTCAAGGAGGGTTTAATGCTGGTAGACTACGTCACTATAGAGTTAGCCTTTCATCAGGGGAGTATGATTGATCAGTTTATCTCACCTTGATTGCATCCTCAAGAGCGCGGTCCCAATCCCGTGTTCTGGCCATAACAAATGAACGATGGGAGTATAAGGTATGGTTGTTCGGATCGGTGTTGATATCCTGGGTTAGTAGTTCTTGGGCGACAGTCAAGTCTCCATCTATGCATGCAACGCGAGCCGTCGTGATGGCTAGGATCTACACGACACATGCTCAATTTGTGGTATATGAGTTAAGGACGGAAACACACCTTTGAGCGCTGGGCGTAGGAAGTATAGTCGTTTGCACAGGTGTTGGTATCTTGTGGAAGTAGTTCAGTGGTAGATGAGTTGGTGATGACTGGGATCTGTACGAAATATGTTAGATATGTGGTATAGGAGTCAAGGAAGAAAATGTGCCTTTGAATTGATGACATTGGGTGCGGCCCACTCTGAGATCATTTTATCTTTACCCCCACTGAGGATGTGTTTGCCATCCACGGAGAAAGTGACGCATGTCGTCTCAGATGAGTGCTTGAAGGTGGCAACAGTTCGCTTGTCTGAGAGCTGCCAGAGACAGACATAGTTGTCATTAGATGCGGTAGCGACGAGGGTACCAACACGACTAGCGGCTATGGCATAGATAGATCTAGAATGGCCCGTCCAAGGATCACCAACCTGCTGCCAGGTCTCTGTATCCCATTCGCGTATGGTAGGATCGTTCAAATCGCCGCCTGTGAGAAGGCGTGTGCCATCCGGTATCCACGCGAGTGTGTAGTTGACTGTGTGAGCCACAAAGGATGTGACGCGTTTTCTTGTGCCTGAGTCATAAATTTGAACGGTGCTGTATGTTGCGATGGCAATATGTTCTCCAGATGGGGAATATCGAACGCAAAAGACAACACTACCACACCCGATTGGATCTGCTTGTTGCTGCCAGGTTCTGGTGTTCCACAGTTTAGTCGTTTGGCCTGATGAACCACTGGCCAGTATTGTTCCATCGGGAGAAAAGTCCAGTGAGTAAACCAAACCATAGTGGGCTTTGAATTGGGTCAGTGATTTGCCAGTTTCTCCGTGCCAGACGATGACCTCTCCGCCATCATCGCCGCTTGCCATTAATTGTCCATCTCGCGATACTGCCAAACTCAACACCGCACAGCGATGCCCCTCCATCTTTTTCAACGTAGCACCTGTTTTCAAGTCCCACAGACGAAGTGTATTGTCATCCGAGGCTGTAACCATCCGCCGTTTATCGGGAAAAACTGCGACTGCCCTTACCCAGCCATTATGACCTTTGAACTCTCGTAGGTGTGTAGTGACTGGGATGAGCTGTGACATTTTACTGGAGGTTGATGGTGTTAGTAAGGTCGAGGTGGGCTTTGGAATGATTGTGAGCGCCTTTGCTGTAAGCTGCAGAGATGTGTGTATTGTGCGTTTTACGCTGCTTCGTTACACCACAGGTGAGTGGATATCTACCATCGGCAAAACCGGCCCGATGAATCTGGACACTGCCAAATTTTTCAACTCAAAGGCATGTTTTTGCAAAATTTGCATTCATTCACTAATACTAAGTGCATCTACTCCATGTCCCAGTCTGCCTCTGTTAAGACCCTCTCTTGCACAAAGGTGCTTGCTGGTGAAAGAATGACCATGTTTCATGGTGCTGCAGGAGACAGATCCTTATCAGCAGGTATGTGAACTAGTCTCCCAGAGTTGAGATTGATCATACTGGCAGCATTGAAACCTTCACTGTTGAAAGAATCCACTTTACATAAACCATCTTCTGCAATGTCCTTGGTGGTCAGCAGGGACATCTGAGTCTGAATTGTTGTCAGTCACCAGGTGCTTCAAGTTCACCTGTGAAATTGACATTTATGTCAGATTGTCATATCTCATATATCTGTGCTTCTTATCTGGACTTTGGACCCCAGATCCAATGCACAGATCCATTTCCAATATGATAAACTTCTCAATTCATTTCCTGTTCATATAATGTTAAACACAGCCTGTTCCTTTATTTGGTGTTGCTTGCTTCCAGCTCTCTGGTATTTTCTATTATCTGACTATGTTCTTGATCCAGTTCCTCTTACATATTATTCCTATGCTTCTAGCCTTCAGTTATTCTCTTATTCTGTTCCATTGTGATCTGTCCTGCCTTTCCATTTCCATCTCCATTCTACTATGATCTGTGATAATTCAACATAATATTCTACATGCTTCATACATAGCCTTGGACACTTGACTACATACATTTCTGGTGTTACCTACAGTATATAAACCCATGTAACTCTCGATACATCCTCAGTTCAAATATCAACTATAATTCTGCTCATTCCTGTTCCTCTGGACTTGAGTTTATACTCTTGTCACTTATCCAAGACTTAGGATTAAATCCATAAGTCTATATCTTTGGCTCTACCTACAGTAATCTATCTCTGCAGTTTCTAGTCCAGATCTCATCCAGATTAGCCTTCAGATACTGATACACTATATGTCCAGATCTTCGGACACAATACCTAAGCCCTTTGGAAATATGGGGCAATACTCAGGAAAGGGGCACAGTGCATGAGCTAAGGCCAAAGCCCTTCAGATCCATTAACCCTTGAGCACAACCTTGACAGTATATTTGAACTCACACCTTTCCAAGTATACTTACCATTTCTATGCCTCCTAAAACATGTTCTGCTCAAACTAGCCTTCTCACAGCTGGACTTGCACCCACCCAAGAAGACCTATCTCCTATTGTTAGCACTTTTGCAAGCTTCACTCAGCATTGTGCAAGTATGCATGGCACTGCTCACAGCATATCCAAGCTTGTTAATTGTCCTCATCTGGAAACCCCTTTGCATACTCCTACCACAGATCATCCAGAAGGTCAAAACCCAGAACCAGACAATGAACCCATCACTCTGGGTGGTGAACCACCTGATGATGACACTGATGACCCATGGGGAGACCCTCATGATGACACAGATGATGATGATAACATCAAGGATGATCTCAATGCTCAGGACAGAGTCTTTCTCCATCTGTCCCAAGCCATTAACAACATTGCCTGTAACTCTCATAGATTCTCAGCATCTGAGGACTGTAAAGTCAAAGTCTGAGAACCCAATACCTTTAACAGTGTAAAGACTACAATCTAGCTAGGCTGATAGCAGACTACCCCCTAGACTAGTATATGTCAAGTGCTTGCCTAGCTGCTATACTTGCTGTGCAAAAACATTCGACCCAAGGGGATGCTAGTTGAATATAGTTTGAGTTGCCTAATATAGCATGATAGGGGCTGGTGATATGTAAGCTGAAGGTGCACATGGCATGGGAAAATATTACTAAGCAGTGATGAAGCAGTATAGTGGTATAGTGAAGGTATTGCATGCAGCAAGATAAGGATTTATTGTGATTTTTGATAACAATTGTGATTTTGTATAAGAATTGAAAACTATACTGAAAGGTAATAGTGACTTCTCCTACTGAGTATACAGTAGAAGGGTAGTGAAGTACAAGTCTCAGTAGGTAAGAAATTATATATCTAAGTAATAGTGATGGAGATGGAAGGGATAGGAAAACCATGCAGTAGACATGTAATAAGGATGTACTACATGTTACAAAACATAAGGCAAGGAAATTTACATACCGGTGTGACAGCCTAGCTGGTGCTAGCCTTGCATAAGTCCATTTCCATTATTGTCTAGCCCCTATACTGCATAGTGCAACCACCCCTAACCCTATCACTATCAATATATACAGTTACCAAGGTTACTGCACCCTTGCCGGACTACCATACTGCAGTACTGAGCCATGTTCAATGAGCTGATGCCCATCAAATGCCCATGCCATGCCAACTAGTTCCATTTGGTGTGTAGTATATTCCCATCTGCCATTGCTAATCTCACAGCAAGCCTTATTACATGTAGAATGCATGCTGCAGCACATGCAGCACTATTACATATTGCTATGGCTAACTCTTGCATACTTGCTACTATTCTCACCTATCAATTCTGCATACTTGCGATGTATGATAAAAGACTGTTGACTTCTCCTCCATTAGATACTCCCCTTCTACCATACAGCAGTAGGAGAAGTCATTTACAATCATTTTTCTTATATCATATCATTCATTAGATGGGATTTCCGTACCACTACCGCTTTCGCTATACACAAATATATCTTCTTTGAAATCCAAATATCTCTGAGAATCCTTTGATGGTCTTCACTCTCGACACTTCCCTTACTGCTATCTTTGCTAAGCACCGGTATTCATCAGTATCATTGGTTTCATCGTCATCACGCTATCACTCTTTGCCGTCCCTCAGCATACAGCGCTATCACAGTTATCGGTACCAAACTCAGAAATGCATCTGAACTCATATCCAACTTCCACTCTGCATATCTAGACAAACCTGGTCCTATTCAACTCTGAGGTACACAAAGGACATATGAAATACAAGTACAAGTATTGGAAAAGGCCACAAGACTGAGGAAAACTACATTTCCATGGACTCCTCTGCCTCTCTGAATCTGTCCTCCTCACTTCTGGAATCCTTGTTCATCTCTTTATCTTCCTCCTCAACATCTGAAGACTTCCAAACCTCATCCAATAGTATCCAAATTCCCAGCTGAAGCTCCCCAAAAAGCAAGGCCTGAAACTCCCTCTGTTGTTGAAGGAACAGCTTTAGTCCAGAGTCCATACAATCCATTGCAGCCCTGCTGCCTTCCACTGCCAGGATGCTCCATTTTAGGAGAGAATTGTCCTTGGATGTATATTACTCCTCTGAAATAAGAAGCAATACTTGGGAAAGGGGCACAGTGTGCAAACTGAGGCCAAAGCCCTTTGAATCTCTCACCTATTGAGTACAGTCTTAACAGATTCTGGGCCTTGGAAGCTTTAAGCTTTCTTTGTCCAATGCAAACTCAACTTCCAGAGTAAACCATACACTTTCCACTCAGACTGGGTGAAAGTTACCTTCACCCAGTCCTACCTTAAGGGCATGGCCCTCAAATGGTTTGAGCCAGATCTCCCATCCAGAAGCAATCACATGCAGCTGGATTGGATGGATGACTATGCTGAGTTTATGCTGGAACTCCAAACCAACTTCAGACCCCATGACCAGTCAGGGATGCAGAAATGCAACTTGAACAACTCTATATGCACAATGGACAATGCATCAATAAGTATGTTGTAGAATTCCAACATCTTGCATCTCAAGTCCACAGATGGGGTGATGGAGCACTTTGTCATCAGTTTTACAATGGTCTTCTGGCCCATATTAAAGATGAGATCTGTTGGTAGGGCAAACCTGGTACCCTTGCACAATTCAAGACTCTTGCCCAACTCATTGATGCCCAATACTGGGAATGCAAGAGGGAAGTCTCCTGCAAGAGTAAAACATCCATGTCCACTCCTCCTAAGCAGTCTTTGTCTGACTGGACCACTTCTTTTGGATCTGGAAATAATAGTTCCAGGAGTCAACTCTGGAAATAGCAAATCCAGAACTCCTGCTTTGTCCTCCTCCTCCACCCCTAAAGGACTGGACTGTCATATTCCATACATCCAATCAGATCCGATCGATTTTGCTTCTATCCAAACCACAGATCCAATCCGGATCACCCATCCGAGTGCCCCAGCTTCTTGTGTTCTAAGTCCACTGTGCATACTTGCTTCTATCCCCTTTCAGTGATCTACCTGTACCAGTGTCCTGGCTGTGTATATTCCTGTCCTGCTTACTGATCCGTTACCTGTGCTTCATATCCGACTCGCATTTGCTGATCCGCTGCGCATTTACTAATAGACTTCCATTATACTTTGTGCATAGCCCTCCGGTTCCGGACTCACTGATTATCCATACTATCTACCTACAGTATATAAACTACATGTACGACTCTAGAGAACCTTAGTTCAAATATCATCTTAGATTCTGCTCATTCTGTTCATCTGAACCAATCCGTTCCCAACTCTAAGTGTCTTCTGAGACTTAGGATTGATTCCTATAGTCTACGTTTCTGACTCTACCTCCGGTAGTCCATATCCATTAGTTTCTAGTACGGACCTCATCTGCTACTAGCCTTATACCTCAAACCCATCTGTACACTCCAGATACCCTCCAGACATACTCTTTTCACCCATACATTTCAGATATACACCGGATGTGCCATATCCAATACCTTTGAATCTTTGGATCTGCTATGCAAGCACATCTGGACCCTTGGACAAAGGTTACTCCTCTGAAATAAAGGGTAGTACTCAGGAAAGGGGCACAGTGCATGAACTGAGGCCAAAGCCCTTTGGATCTCTTACCTATTGAGTACAGTCTTAACATGGACCTTTCCTCCAAGTTGGGTAAGGATGGCAAACTAACTTCTGAAGAGAGACAGAGATGTCTTGACAAAAAACTCTGCCTATTCTGTGGTGGACCTGGGCATACTGCCTGTGACTGTACCAAGTCAACCTTGTGTGCTGCCAAAGGCTGTTGTAAAGACTACAATCTAGCTAGACTGATAGCAGACTACCACCTAGACTAGTATATGTTGAAGTCTGCCTAGCTGCTATACTTGCTGTGCAAGAACATTTGATCCAAGGGGGATGCTAGTTGGATATAGTCTGAGTTGTTTAAGATAGTGTGATAGGGGCTGATGATAGTGAGAAAATTGCTGAAGATGCCAAGATGGTTCCCAAAGGTAGTGTGATGTATGCTAAAGCTGCATGTGGTGTGGGAAAATACTACTAAGCAGTGGTAGAGCAGTATAGCAATATAGTGAAGGTATTGTGTGCAGCAAGATAAGGATTTTATTATGATTTTTCATAAGGATTGGATTTTGTATAAGGACTGGTAACTATACTGAAAGGTAATAGTCACTTCTCCTACTGAGTATATAGTAGAAGGGTAGTAAAGTATGAGTCTTGGTAGGTAGGAAATTATATACCTAAGTGATAGTGACAGAGATGGAAGGAATAGGAAAACCACACAGTAGACATGTAATAAGGATGTACTACATGTTATAAAACATAAGGCAAGGAAATTTATATACCAGCACAGTGTGACAGTCAAACATTCTGTGACCTGTCAGTAGCCTTTTCTACAAAGTATGCCCTAACCCCATTGTTTCTGACACTTTGGACCTGTGGACCTGCAGTTTCTGAAATTCCTATGCTTCAGATACCTTTGCACTTGTCCTCCCTATGTCCAGTCCAGTCCTAGCTAACCCCACTGGTGAGTAGTCAATTATTTCACACATTCTTATGCCTCGTGCACCATTATTACATGTATTTTCATAAGCTGCAGTACCTCATGGCTTTTCACATACAAACAGACTCATCTAGTTTTGCCTATACCACTCCAGACTTTCATGTAGCAATACTTAAGGATGTAGTATATTCATATTGCAGACCATCCTGTAGAAGGGGGATTGCCCCAGATACTTGGTTCCTATCTAACAAGCCATAGGTAGGCAATATTATAGTCATTCATTATCCTTGTGTGAAACACTATCCTCATCATTATATTAACCCTCCCATAACATCTATAACAACCCAAAGTACTTGCACTCTTTTATCACCCTCTCCACCATTACAAACCCATGGGCCCAAAATTCCCATGTTTTGGACATCCCCTATAAGCATTGGACTTGACCATAGAGCTTCAGACTTTTGTGTCTATTATAGTGTGCACTTTCCTTTACTTCAGTAGACAGCAGACTCCTTTAGGGTCAAATGTTCTTGCTTGCAAGTATAGCAGCATAGGCAGAGCACTTGACTCATATACTAACCTAGGTGGTAGTTCCCTACTGCTCAGGTTAGATTGACTTGTTTTAATGGCTAGGTGGACATAGGATGGAACAGAATTGTTGAGCCTTTATATTGCCTAATGGGTCTCAGCAAGTTGCCAGAGCTGCACATGGTGTGGGAAAGTTGCTGTAGGGTGGCTGCTAAGTGGCAATGAGGCTGCCAGAGCTCACAACAGAGCCAGAGATAGGGGTAACACAGGTAAAATGGGCTCAGTAAGGGACAGAGAAGCTGAGGGGTAAGGATAATGATAGGGAAGTATTCTTGGCTTGATACCTATATGAAAATGGGGTCATACAAGCCTATAGCAAGTTTGACCACCACACTGTGCAGCTATGGTCAATCTGGAAACCAAGCTGAATGCCTCAGATCAGACAAAAAAATAGTCCACAACCCTCCTGACTCTGTGCAGGCAGAGGGTTGTGTTAACTCAGCCTGCACACTGAAGTTACATCTCAATGCTGTCTTACTTTCTGATCCAAATTCTCTCTGTCCATATATATCTCTTCCAAATTTTCCTGATGTTTCTCAATTTCCCTGTTTACTAGACTGTGGTTCTTCCCATTGTTTCATAGACTCTGACTTTGTCTGAAAAAAATAAAATCCATACTGTACATATGTATCTGATATCTCTAATTCCTCTCCATTTGTTTGATGGTACTTTATGATTACTGAAGCTGTAGATTTACCTGTCCATTTCTCTTCCAGTGTAATTACCTCCAATACATTTTATGTCACTCCATTGGATTCATCTTGTTTTATCATTTTAGGATATACTGTAGCTGGCTCACCCTACACAATCCATTGATTGACTGGGTTTCAGGCAGCATCAATTTCTGAACAACTCCTCAAGGAATGCCTTCAATTCCTCCAACATCACTCCCATCTCCAGATACCCTTCCTCCAATCAATACTCTGCCTACACCTACATCCAGAACCTCTGCTGATAACACCACCCCTAACATCTCTCTCATTAATGCAGTTGCCTTTTGCCAGGCCTGCAAGTTAGAAGGTTTGGAACAGTTCAGTATCTACTTCCATCTGACTGGTGTTGATCTCTGGTCTGCTACACTTTCATCCAAGCCTCTGAAGCTATCTGAAGTGCCTCCAGAATACCATAAATTTGCAGATGTCTTTGACAAGGGGAAAGCTGGCCAACTTCCTCCACACCATCCCTATAATTTTAAAATCAATTTGGAAGAAGGAGCTACTCCTCCTCTTGGCACCATATACTCCCTTTCTTCTGTTGAGCTTGAAGCTCTCCAAAAATTTCTTGATGAAAATATCACATCCAGATCACTCTGTTCCTCTTCCTCTCCACACAGAGCCCTTGTCCTATTTGTCAAAAAGGACAGCTCTCTTTGTCTATGTGGATTTCTGAGGACTAAACCAGATTAAAAAGATCACTATCCATTACCCCTTATTGCTGACCTCTTAGATTCTCCAAGTTGTGCTAATGTCTACACCAAAATCAACTTCTGGTCTGCCTATCACCTCATCTGAATTGCAGAAGGTAATGAGTGGAAAACCACATTTTGGATGCGCTATGGATCCTATGAATGGTTGGTTATGCCTGAGGGGTTAACCAATGCTCCAGTGGCTTTCCAGCACTTCATCAATAGCATCTTTTCCAATATGCTTGACATATGCATAATTGTGTATCTGGATGACATCCTAATCTATTCCCAAGACCTTGCATCCCATAAGCAACATGTCCAAGAAGTACTCCAACAGTGTGATGGTCAAACCATAGCTGACCACCAAGCAACTCATGGCTTATTACATAGAACATCAGACCCAATAGCTCACTACTAGATTTACATATATCACTCTAGACATTCATGTAGACAGTTAAATAGCACTAGCAGATTCATAATTGGCACCCAATGTTCATGCAGTAGTAGAGGGGTATATCCCCAAAGCTTAGGGTCACTGTCTCCACCTATATCTATATCCTCTCCAAATATACAAATCTTTACTATCCAAGACAACTGTCACCCCTTTTTCCTATACTGTCACTTTCAAATTGTGCCAAACCTGATGACTCCCTCCTCATACTAGTCATACCCATAGTGGCCAACCATTGGACCCAATATTCCCATGGATTGGACATTGCATTTTTGCCCTTGGACTTGCTATTTTACCTTCAGACTCACGACCCCTTTATATTTACTGACTATAAGACTTACACCAGATTGAGATACCTATGGGTTGAATGCTGTACTCTAGGCTATAGCAGCTAGGTAGCACTGACCCAACTTTCTCTGCCATCCAGCAGAGTTGTTGTTGTTTCAATGGCTCTGTAAGTATTGCCTATATGCCAAACCTGAAAAATGTGAATTCCATTCCTTGTCTGTGGAATACCTTGGATACCTCCTATCTCCAGACAGCCTGACTATATCATCTGAGAAGATCCAAGCTATCCTTGACTGGCCAGAACCTTGGAAAGTCAAGGACATCTAATCCTTCCTTGGATTCACTAATTTCTATTGCTGTTTCATCTTCAACTACTCAGATATCATGGTTCCCCTCACCTGGCTTACCCACAAGGATGCTCCTTGGAACTTTTCTGAAAATTGCTGGAAATCATTTGAAGCACTCAAGAAAGCCTTTAGCTCTGCTCCTCTGCTTATGCATTGGATACTGGATGTTCCTATTGTTGTTGAGACTGATGCCTCTGATTATGCTATTGCTAGAATACTCTCCATTGTATGTCCAGACTCAGAACTTTGTCTGGTAGCTTTTTGCTCTCAGATGTTAACTGCTCCAGAACTCAATTATGATATCCATGACAAGGAACTTCTAGCCATCTATAAAGCTTTCCAGTGTGACAGTCTAGCTGGTGCTAGCCTTGCATAGGTCCATTTCCATTATTGCCTAGTCCCTATACTACATAGTGCAACCACCCCTAACTCTAATGCTATTGATATATACAGTTACTGAGGTTACTGCACCCTTGCCAGACTACTTGCTGCAGTACCAAACCACATTCCACAAACCAATGCTCATTGAATGCCCATGCCATGCCAAACTAGTTCCATTTAGTGCATAGTACATTCCCATCTACCACTGCTAATCCTACGGCAAGCCTTATTACATGTAGAACATCTGCTGCAGCACATGCTGCACCATTACATATTACTACTGCTAAGTCTTGTGTACTTGCTACTACTTTCACCTATCAATTCCATGTATTTACAATGTATGATAAAAGACTGCTGACTTCTCCTCCATTTGACACTCCCCTTCTACTGTACAGTGGTAGGAGAAGTCACTTACAATCATTCCTTATATCACATCACTCATTTGATGGGATTCCCATACTGCTACTGCTATCACTATACAAAATACATCTTCTTTGAAATCCAATATCTCTAAAAGTTCTTTGATGGTCATTGCCCTTGACGCTATCATCGCTATACTCATTGCTCTCACCACTACTATTGCTAAGCATCAGTATCATTGTTATCATGCCATCACTCTTCACTGCCCCTCAGCATACAGCACTATCATAGTTATCAAACACACTATCATACCACTCATTGTTAGTGCTTCTCACAGTACCATCAGTATCACTGGCATCATCAGTATCCATCCTATTTAGCATACTTAGTGTCAGCATTCACAGTATTCACAGTGTTATCAGCAGCAATGATACCACTATCTTCAGCATCACCTTATAGCAGTATCACATGTCTCCCATTAGTGTCTGACAAGGTATATTCACTAGCAACCCCTCAGGTTGAACATTCTTGCCTCACAAGTATAGCAGCTAGGTAGACACTCAACATATACTAGCATAGGTGATAGTTTGCTATCATACTAGCTAGATTGTAGTCTTTACACCAGACCTGGCAACACTACCTAGAAGGCTCTTCTGAGCCTATTGATGTTGTCATGGACCACAAGAACCTTGAGCACTTCACTACCACTAAACTCCTTTCTCACTGTCAGGCTTGCTGATCCAAGTTCCTCCATCAATTCAATCTCCTCATTTGCTTCCATCCTGGTGTGACAGTCAAACTTGCTATAGGCTTTCATGACCCTATTATCATATAGGTATCAAGCCAAAAGTATTTTCCTATCATTATCCATACCCCTCAGCCTCTCTGTCCCTTACTGAGCCCATTTCCCATGTGTTACCCCTATCTCCAGTTCCATTCTGAGCTCCAGCAGCCTCACTGCCACTTAAACAGCCACCCTACAGCAGCTTTCCCACACTGTGCATAGCTTTTACAACTTGCCAAGACCCATTAGGCAACCTAAAGACTCAGGAATTCCATTCTGTCCTATATCCACCTAGCCTTTCCAGTATGTAAATTTCCTTGCCTTATGTTTTGTAACATGTAGTACATCCTTATTATGTCATATTCCATACATCCGATCCAAGATCCAATCAGATCCAATCAGATCCGATCAACCCTGCTTCTATCCGGACCACAGATCTGATCCAGATCACTCATCCAATGCGCTACAACTTCTTGTGTTCTAAGTCCACTGCATCCTTGCTTCTATCCCCTTTCAGTGATCTACCTATACTGGTGTCCCAGCTGTGTATATTCCAGTCCTGCTTACTGATCCGTTACCTGTGCTTCATATCTGACTCGCATTTGCTGATCCGCTGCGCATTTACTAATAGACTTTTGTTATACTTTGTGCATAGCCCTCTGGTCCCGGATTCACTGATTGTCAGTACTATCTACCTACAGTATATAAACTACATGTAAAACTCTAGAGAACCTTAGTTCGAATATCATCTTAGATTCTGCTCATTCTGTTTATCTGAACCAATCCGTTCCAACTCTAAGTATCTTCCGAGACTTAGGATTGATTCCTATAGTCTACATTCCCGACTCTACCTCCGGTAGTCCATATCCGTTAGTTTCTAGTACAGACCTTGTCCGTTACTAGCCTTATACCTCACATTCATCCTTACACTCTGGATACGCTCCGGACGTACTCCTTCCACCCATACGTTTCAGATATACACCAGACGTGCCATATCTGATACCTCTGGACCTTCAGATCCGCTACGCAAGCACATCCAGATCCTCGGACGAAGGTTACTCCTCTGAAATAAAGGGCAGTACTTGGGAAAGGGGCACAGTGCATGAACTGAGGCCAAAGCCTTTCAAATCTCTTACATATTGAGTATGGTCTTAACAGTATATTCGAACTGACACCTTTCTGAGTACAATCTCCGTAATCACCTATATCATGCCTCCACGCAAAACTCAGAACTCCCTCCGAGTAGCTGGACTTGGTCCGATCCAATGAGACCGCACACCCATCATCCAAACATTCACCAGTTTCTCTAAGCGCCGTGCAAGCATGAGCAACATAGGACAAAGCATCTCAGCTCGTCTCGCCAGACCAGATCTGGTTACACCAACCCCAAACATGAATAATCTAGACCCTGATCCATGCCCAACCATCCATTTCGACAATGAGTTGCACGATGATCCACCAAACAATGGAGATGAGGATCCGGACGTTGGGTCCCCAGACGATGAAGAAGATGATGACCATCTTAGCCCCCAAGACCGGGTCTTAGCCCAACTATCAGTCGCCATCAACCATCTCACTCACAGTAGCCATCGTAGCAACACCTTGGATGATATTAAGGTCAAAATCCGGGAACCGGATACCTTCGACAGATCTGAGCCTCGCAAGCTTTGAGCATTCTTTGTCCAGTGTGAGCTCAACTTTCAAAGGAAGCCTAACGTTTTCTGTTCCAGATGCGCTAAAGTCAACTTCGCCCAATCCTATCTCAAGGGAATGGCTCTCGAGTGGTTTGAACCGGATCTCCTTTCGGACGAAAATAGTATACATCCGGATTGGATGGATGACTACTCCGAGTTCATGCTCAAGCTCCAAACCAACTTTGGACCTCAAGATCCATCCGGAGATGCAGAAATGCAGTTAGAGCAACTTCACATGCGTGACAGACAGTGCATCAACAAGTACGTTGTAGAATTCCAACGACTTGCATCCCAAGTACGGGGACTGGGGAGATGGAGCTCTATGACAACAATTCTATAATGGTCTTCCGGCTCGAATCAAAGATGAGATCAGTTGCATGGGCAAACCCACCACCCTCTTGGAATTCAAAACCCTCGCCCAGACCATAGATGCCCGTTACTGGGAACATAAGGGGGAAGTCACCCGGGAAAACAGATCGACCCTTTCCAACCCTCCTAGACAGTCGGTATCCAACTGGATGAACGCTAACTCGTCCGGATCCAAAACAGCTAGATCTGTGAAATCCAATCCTGCGGCCTCTCCTGCTCCTAAGGTTCCGGACCTCCCCAATGGGATTGGAGCCGATGGGAAGTTGACCACTGAGGAGCGTCAGAGAAGGTTTGACAAAAAACTCTGTATGTTCTGTGGCGGACCCGGCTATACTGTCCAGAACTGCACCAAGTCGACCTCGTGCGCAGCTAAAGGTCGTGCTACAGTACTTGCCCTGGAAGTGGATCCAGAAGCCTTGGATGAGGCAAAAAATTAGTCTGCGACCCTCTTGACTCCGTACGGAATGGGGGTCGCATTGACCCAACCTGTACAACAGAGCTACAACTCAACACTGTAACCCTTCCGGATCTGAACTCTTTATGCCCATACATCTCCCTTCCATCTTTCTCCAATATATTTGAGTTTCCCACCCTCATAGATTGTGGCTCTTCTCACTGCTTTATAGACACTAGCTTCATCCGAAAACATAAAATTCCTACTTATCAGATCCCTTCACTACTGCTCCGTTTGTTTGATGGTACCTGCAATAACAATATTTCCGAAGCCATAAACCTGTCCGTCTGATTTTCCTCCAGCATAGTCACCTCCAATACATTCTATGGCACCCCCTTGGATTCTTCTTGTTATATCGTCCTCGGATATAGCTGGCTCACCTGACACAATCCATTGATTGACTGGGTATTGGGCAGCATCGAGTTCCGGACGACTATACAAGAAACATCATCAAACCCATCCGTATCATCACTGCCTCTGGGTATTCCATCCGCGGCAGAAGTTTCCCATCCGAACCCTCTGCTACCTCCAGAAGTTCCATCTGAGGTAGAAACGTCCTTTCTGACACATCCATTGCCTCCGGGCACCCCATCTGTGGAAGAGATCTCTCCTCCGACCAAATCCGAACCCTCTGTTGATGCCTTGGTCCCTAACATATCCCTGATAAATGCAGTAGCATTTTGCAGAGCCTGCAAGTTAGAAGGATCCACTCAATTCAGCATCTACCTCCGTCCATCCGAAACCCACCTCCAATCCACATCCATATCATCCGATCCTCCAGACCTCTCCAGGATTCCCTCCGAATACCACGAGTTTGCAGATGTCTTTGACAAGGGCAAAGCAGGGCAGCTTCCCCCTCACCGACCCTATGACCTCAAAATTGAGTTAGAAGAAGGGGCCAGTCCACCTCTCGGAACCATATACTCTCTTTCTCCAGTCGAGCTTGAAGCCCTCCAGAAGTTCCTTGACAAAAACATCTCGTCCAGACTCCTCCAATCCTCATCCTCCCCTCACGGAGCCCCTGTCCTGTTTGTCAAAAAGAAGGATGGCTCCCTCCATCTTTGTGTAGACTTCCGAGGCCTTAACAAGATCACCAAGAAAGACCGATATCCATTACCCCTCATTGCCGACCTCCTAGACTCTCTGAGCTGTGCCAAAGTCTATACCAAAATCAATCTCTGTTCCGCTTACCATCTCATCTGGATAGCAGAAGGAGATGAGTGGAAAACCTCCTTCCATATGTGCTATGGCTCCTACGAATGGTTGGTAATGCCAGAGGGCCTTACAAATGCGCCAGTAGCTTTCCAACACTTTGTTAATAGTATCTTTGCTGATATGCTGGATATATGTGTTATCATGTATCTGGATGATATTCTCATCTATTCTGAAGACCTTGTGAGTCATAGGAAACATGTCCAAGAAGTACTACGCTGTCTTCGTAAACATCGACTCTATGCCAAACCTGAAAAATGCGAATTCCACTCATCCTCCTTCGAATATCTTGGTTACCAGTTATCTCCGGAAGGCTTGACAATGTCATCCGAGAAAATCCAGTCTATCGTTGACTGGCCAGAACCTCGGAAGATCAAGGACATTCAATCCTTCCTCAGATTCGCTAATTTCTATCGTCGATTCATATTCAATTACTTGGATATCATAGTTCCCCTCACTCGGCTCACACACAAGGGAGTTCCTTGGGACTTCTCCGAGGACTGCCGGAAATCCTTTGAAACACTCAAGAAGGCCTTCACTTCTGCTCTGGTACTCACCCACTGGATTCTGGATGTTCCTATAGTCGTGGAAACTGATGCCTCTGACTATGCTATTGCTGGCATACTTTCCATTGTATGTCCGGACTCAGAGCTTCGTCCGGTTGCCTATTACTCCCATACACTATCTGCACCAGAACTCAATTATGACACCCATGACAAGGAACTCCTAGCCATCCATGAGGCTTTCCGGACCTGGCAACATTACCTAGAAGGCTCTTCCGAGCCTATAGATGTCGTTATGGACCACAAAAACCTTGAGTATTTTTCCACCACCAAACTCCTCTCTCGCCATCAGGCTCACTGGTCAGAATTCCTCCATCAGTTCAATCTCATCATCCGTTTCTGTCCCGGAAAACTCGGAGCCAAACTGGATTCCCTGACAAGGCGTTGGGACATCTACCCCAAAGAGGGGGATAAGGACTATGCTCAAGTTAATCCTCATAATTTCCGTCCAGTATTCACTTCCGAACAATTAGCTTCGTCCCTATGAGCCACAACCCTAGCACCTCCAGTCCTTAGAGCAGCTGTCCTTATGGATACGGAAAACCTTTGGAAAGACATCCTGACCACACTCCCCAATGACCCCATCGCCAAAACGCATCTTCCAGTACCTTCGGATCTGAGATGGACAGTGAGTGATAGTGGATTCCTTTTCTGTGATAACTG
This sequence comes from Suillus decipiens, assembly GCA_016695475.1. NCBI lineage: Eukaryota > Fungi > Basidiomycota > Agaricomycetes > Boletales > Suillaceae > Suillus > Suillus decipiens. Next base: position 180,004 of record MU172970.1, read on the forward strand.
TATCTATGTCCTGGAAGCCAATGACTTACGATTACATGTCCTCCATAACTGCCATGACCACCCCCTATCCGGACACTTCGGACAAAATCGTACCCTTGAGCTTGTCCAACATGACTATACCTGGCCCGGAATACACACCTATGTAAAGGATTATGTCAGGTCCTGCACTTCCTGCGCCCGAGCCAAAGTTCCGAGACACAAGCCATATGGATTACTCAAGCAACTCCCTGTTCCAGAGAGGCCATGGAATTCCATCTCTATGGACTTTATTGAGCAACTTCCGGACTCCTCCGGCTATACAGCTATCCTCATCATCATAGACCGACTATCCAAGCAAGCCATATTTGTTCCAACTCATGACACCATAACCTCTCCGGATCTTGCCCGTCTCTTCCTCCTTCATGTATTCTCCAAGCATGGTGTTCCGTCCCATGTGACCTCGGATCGAGGAACTGAGTTCGTATCCCACTTCTTCTGGTCCTTAGGGAAAGCATTAGATATGGTCCTGCACTTCACATCTGGATATCATCCGGAAGGGGATGGACAAACTGAGCATGCCAATCAAATGCTGGAACAGTACCTTCGGATCTATTGCAACTATCAACAGGACAACTGGTCCGAGCTGTTACCTCTAGCAGAGTTTGCATACAATAATGCTCCAAGCGCTACTACTGGGGTATCACCCTTCTTCGCCAATAAGGGTTACCATCTGAATATTTCCATCCATCTGGAGTGCGATCTATCCTCCATCCGTGCCCAGGAATATACTCTGGACCTTAACGAACTTCACCAGTTCCTCCGAGAAGAAATGTCCGAAGCGCAGAAATGCTATCAAGGACCTGTGGACACTAAAAGACAACCTGCTCTGGATTTCTGGGTTGGAGAACAAGTCTTCGTTAAAGCCAAGTACTTCTGTTCCACTCGCCCATCAAAGAAGCTTTCAGAAAAGAATTTAGGACCATTTGAAATTATATCTCGTCCGGGCACACATTCTTTCGCCCTCCGACTTCCGGATTCCATGCGTTCTGTACATCCTGTATTCCATGTCTCCCAACTAGAGCCAGCAATTCCAAACACCATCCCCAATCACATTCAACCTCCTCCTCCTCCTCCCCCAGTCCAGGTTGACAGAGAACCAGAATTCGAGATATCCGAGATCCTGGACTCTAGACTTGACCATCATAGATGCCATTGTCAACTTCTGTACCTTGTCTGATGGTCTGGATACAAAGGGATGGATGAAGAGACCTCATGGCTACTTGCTACTGAGCTCGGAAATGCATCTGAACTCGTATCCGACTTCCACTCTGCATATCCGGACAAACCTGGTCCTATTCAACTCTGAAGTACATGGATGATAGACAAAATACAAGTACAAGTATCGGAAAAGGCCACAGGACTAGAGAAATCTACATTTCCATAGACTCATCCGCCCCTCCGGATCCATCCTCCTCACTTCCGGAACCCTTATTCATCTCCTCATCTTCCTCCTCCACATCTGACGTCGTCCAAACCTCATCTGATGGGATCTGAAGTCCCAACTGAAGCTCCCCAAACAACAAGGCCTGAAACTCCCTCTGTTGTTGGAGGAACACCTCCAGTCTGGCGCCCATCTGGTCCATTGCAGTCCTGCTTCCTTCCACTGCCAGGATGCTGCGCTCTAGGAGAGAATTGGTCCGAGCCAACTCGGCCAGGACGTTGTTGATGGCCGTCAACAAGGATTGTCTGTCATCCTCCACAACTTCCAAAGGATCCGGACTGGGACTCCTCTGATGTCTCTTACCCTTGCCTCTCGGAGATGGGGATCCGACAGCGCGCTGCCTCTTCTTACCCTTGGCCCTTGGAACCTTGACGGATCTGGGCCTTCCAGGACAAGTGCCCTTGTCCCTACAACACAGATCACAAGACTTGATCTATCCAAGATTTCATTAGCTCGGATCCCAAACGTCTCTATAGACTCACCAGGGCATTCCTGTCCGCGTCCGTCCACAGACAGATCCAACCCTTCCCAGCGCAACGCACACAGGATCCGTTGTTGTCTGAAGACAAAGCACGAGACTTCTGGAAGTTAGGAAGGTAAACAGAACGAACATCCAAGACTCACTGTCCCTGCCGCTATTTCCTTCCACCTCTTTTCCTCTGCTGCTGCCCTCCGCTTCTCGGCCTCCTCTATCTTCCACAGATCCTCCTGATGCTTCCGTTCCTCTTCCTCCTTGCGTTTCCGTTCCTTGTCAGCTTTGGCTGCAGCTCTGGCAGCCGCCAATTTCTTCTCCAAGTCCACTACAAGGTCTGCAGCAGAGTCAGGGATATGGGATCCTTCTCCAGACATGATAAAAGCAGTTGTTATTGAGATATAGAAAAGTGGGGGTTAGGAATCACTTCAGACGTCCGAAATCCATATATCTGTCGGATTACAGACTCAGCACGTCAACCATCAAACTTCTCCATTGTCTTGCATTAATTTTATCTGATCCGGATCGACACTTCTTATGCCTCAGGGGTTTGGCCCTAAAGGGGGGATACTGTCATATTCCATACATCCGATCCAAGATCCGATCAGATCAGATCAGATCAGATTGATCCTGCTTCTATCTGGACCACAGATCCGATCCAGATCACTCATCCAATGCGCTACAACTTCTTGTGTTCTAAGTCCACTGCATCCTTGCTTCTATCCCCTTTTGGTGATCTACCTGTACCAGTGTCCCAGCTGTGTATATTCCTGTCCTGCTTACTGATCCGTTACCTGTGCTTCATATCCGACTCGCATTTGCTGATCCACTGCGCATTTACTAAATAGACTTCTGTTATACTTTGTGCATAGCTCTCCGGTCCCGGATTCACTGCTTGTCCATACTATCTACCTACAGTATATAAACTACATGTAAAACTCTAGAGAACCTTAGTTCGAATATCATCTTAGATTCTGCTCATTCCGTTCATCCAAACCAATCCATCCCAACTCTAAGTATCTTCCGAGACTTAGGATTGATTCCTATAGTCTACGTTTCCGACTCTACCTCCGGTAGTCCATATCCGTTAGTTTCTAGTACAGACCTCGTCCGTTACTAGCCTTATACCTCACATTCATCCTTACCCTCTGGATACCCTCCGGACATACTCCTTCCACTCATATGTTTCAGATATACACCGGATGTGCCATATCCGATACCTCCGGACCTTCGGATCCGCTACGCAAGCACATCCAGATCCTTGGATGAAGGTTACTCCTCTGAAATAAAGGGCAGTACTTGGGAAAGGGGCACAGTGCATGAACTGAGGCCAAAGCCTTTCAGATTTCTTACATATTGAGTATGGTCTTGTCATATACCGGATTCTACACTTGACTTGCACTATAACATCCTGCTCATATCCACATCCATCTAATCCCCACTCGATCCAGTTCACATATCCGATC
>MU172970.1:183841-194980 GCA_016695475.1 Suillus decipiens
CTCACTTGGGCTCCAGCCCTTGTAAGTCTCCGGCTCTGGACTATGGGAGTACTCCCTAGTCCGGAGCCCTGACTGTCTGTCCTATAATTACTTTCGGACTTCGTCCGATTGTAGTCCATCTTCCGTTCCACCTCCGACTCTACCTGTGGTAGTCTTCCTCTGTTAGTTTCTACTTCGGACCTCGTCCGAAGTAGTCTATACTTTCTCTACTTCACATCTGGGCCTACTCCTCCATAGTAGTTATACCACTTCCTCCATCCGTCCATCCGTCCATCCGTCCATCCGTTCATCCGTCCATCCATCCATCCGTCCATCCGTCCATCCGTCCATCCGTTCATCCATCCATCCATCTATCCATCCATCTGTCCGTCTATCTACCTGTCCGTCTACCCATCCGTCCATCCATCCATCTGTCTGTCTGTTTATTCATCCGTCCATCCGTCCGCCCATCTGTGATCCACCCAACACTCCGCTACTCCTGCTCTCGGATCCTAGGACCTTCGGATCCTCGTACCTTCGGATCATCGGATCCTCGTACCTTCGGATCGTCAGATCCTTGTACCTTCGGATCATCGGATCCTTGTACCTTCGGACCTTCGGACCCTTGGTCCTATGGTCCTATAGTCCAGTCCTATTCTATCCTGTCCTAGAGTTCGTCCGGACTACATCTGGACTTCACCAGAACTCTCCCTAGGACTTCATCCGAAATTAAGGGGCAATACTCGGGTAAGGGGCACAGCGCATGAGCTGAGGCCAAAGCCCTTTATGATCCATTAACCCTCCGAGCACGTCTCTAACAGGTCTTAACATATAGTCTACATTTCCGACTCTACCTCTGGTAGTCCATATCTGTTAGTTTCTAGTATGGACCTTGTCTGCTACTAGCCTTATACCTCGCATTCATCCTTATGCTCCAGATACCCTCCAGACATACTCCTCCCACCCATATGTTTCGGATATACACTGGACGTGCCATATCTGATACCTTCGGACCTTCAGACCTTCAGACCTTCGGATCTGCTACGCAAGCACATCCAGACCCTCGGATGAAGGTTACTCCTCTAAAATAAAGGGCAGTACTCGGGAAAGGGGCACAGTGCACGAACTGAGGCCAAAGTCCTTTGGATCTCTTACATATTGAGTACAGTCTTAACATATTACATGTCTATTTGTTAAGACCATACTCAATAGGTAAGAGATTTGAAGGGCTTTGGCCTCAGTTCATACACTGTGCCCCTTTCCTGAGTATTGCCCCTTATTTCAGAGGAGTAATATATGTCTGAAGATCCAGAAGTGTTTGCATGACAGATCTGAAGGTCTGAAGGTATTGGATATGATACATCTGAAAGATATCTGGAATGTATGGATGGAAAGAGTATGTCCAAAGGGTATCCAGAGCATACAGATGGATTCAAGATATAAGACTAGTATTGGACAAGGTCCAAACTAGAAACTAACAGATATGGACTACCGAAGGTAGAGTCAGAAGTCTAGACTTTAGGAATCAATCCTAAGTCTTGGAAGATACTAGAGCTAGAAGAGGCTCAAGTTCAGAGGAATGGAATGAGCAGAATCTAAGATGATATTTAAACTAAGTGTTAGAGACATGCTTGGAGGGTTAACAGATCATAAAGGGCTTTGGCCTCAGCTCATACGCTGTGCCTCTTACCTGAGTATTGCCCCTTAATTTTGGATGAAGTCCTAAGGAGAGTTCTGGTGAAGTCTGGACGTAGTCTAGAACGAACTCTAGGGCAGGATAGCTCAATAGAGCTCCAAAGGACTTCTGGATGAGTGCAGGAATGCACCAGAACTATTTCTGGATGATAGGGGATGATGACAAGACTACTTGAATGAAGTCCAGAGTAGAACAGTGAAGGATGTTACAATAGGATGAAGGATAGAATAGGACTGGACCATAGGACCATAGGACCAAGGGTCTGAAGGTATGAGGATCCAAAGGTGGTCCAGATGTCTGAGAGTAAGAGTAGCGGAGTGCCAGATGGATGACAGATGGATGACAGATGGATGGATGGATGAATGGATGGGTAAACAGACAGATGGATGGATGGATAGATAGATGGATGGATGGATGGATGGATGGATGGTATAACTACTATAGAGGAGTAGGTCCAGATGTGGAGTTGAGAGAGTATAGACTACTTTGGACAAGGTCCAAAGTAGAAACTAACAGAGGAAGACTACTGCAGATAGAGTCGAAGGTGGAATGGAAGATGGACTACAATTGGACGAAGTCTGAAAGTGATCATATGATAGAGAGTCAAGGCTCCAGACTAGGGAGTACTCCTATAGTCCAGAGCTGGAGACTTACAAGGGCTGGAGCCCAAGTGAGAACAGACACAGAGTTATATGGACAGCAGGATAAGTAAAGATATAAGCAATGATCAGACTAAGGTCTGCAGGAGTTGTACTATGAGTTTATATACTGTAGGTAGCATTCCAGAAGGTAAGTAAGCATAGTCCGAGGCTATGTCAGAAACATAATAGTAAGTACAGCAAAACATTAGGCTATGAACTCGGAGATAAAACTTGTATGGAATAACTTATTTAGATGGAGGCAAAGGCAGGAATGACCAAGAGCTGGTGGCATAGGTATATTCTAAAAGGGGTAATGCACAGGTGTGCAGGAATGGTTTTGGATATGAACACAGATTGGATATGGACATGGATCAGATATGGATCAGATATGGATCAGATGAGTGTATTGGATTGGATATGTGAACTGGATTGAGTTGGGATTGGATGGATGTGGATTTGAGCAGGATGTTATAGTGGAAGTGGAGTGTAGAATCCAGTATATGACACTAAGGTTCTCTAGAGTTGTACATGCAGTTTATATACTGTAGGTAGCTAGTACAGATAATCAGCAAGTCTGGGACCAGAGGGCTATGCACAAAGTATAATGGAAGTCTATTAGTAAATGCACAGTGGATCAGTAAACGTGAGTTGGATATGAAGCACACATAATGGATCAGTAAGCAGGTGTTATGAACTGGGATGGTTCTGAACATGACTGCTGCAAACAAGTGGCCTCAAGAGTCATGGGTTCGCTACACTAGCCAGGCAAAGGTCTAGCATAGGTCGAAGTAGACAGCAAAGACAGCCAAGCACCTGAGAGGACTAGACTGGCTAAGCTGAATACGTTCTGCAATGATGAAGATAGCTTCCAAGTATAAGGTACACGGAACTAGCTGAGTTGAGGCAAGTAAGCTCGCTTTAGACTAAGACTTAGGTGTGCTAAGCTTAGATACAATCTTAGATGACTAAGGATTGGGGGTCCTTAGCAAAGGAAGGATCCAGGTAAAACCTAGTAAGATTAGAATGAGGAAAATACAGTGTATCTACAAGCATTTACATACTAAAGTAAGAAAGGACTTTTAGGGCAGGCTCGTCAGATATATGGAGAATTGTGTAACCAGAAAAGGAAGGCAACTGAAGTACAACGTGTTGAATGTATGATGTCATAGAGAGTCAGAATGAGTCATAGGTGGGGCCAAGTCATGTATGAATGTATGGTCAAGTGACCATGGGCGAAAGTGATATACAAGGGAAAGATGAGGTAAGCAAGAAAGGATGCAAGTAGGAAGGAAAATAGATAGGGGCATACAATGATTGTAACATTACCCCCATTTTATGGACAAAGTCACTGACTTAGTCATCTTGGTTATGGTAGTAGATGGGGTCATTGGAGAATTTGAAGTTATCATCATCTTCATCGTCTCTACCAACACAATGCATCATATATGCAGCTTCTTCCACACCTCTCTGTCTAAGCTCATCTCTGCTTCTTGTCAACCCTCGGGATGGTAGAGTGGACAGAGTCAAGGTACATTTCCCAAATGCAAAGCACTTCATAGAACCCATCATCCTTGTATGTAAGAGTGAATGGTGGGGTTCTGTGAAATTGAGGGCAATAGAGTGTGAGATGTCCAGGCTCAAATTTCTCACAGATACAGCATTTATATTGAGGGTAGGTGGATTGACAATGACCATAGTTATGACAGAATCAACACTTCATAATCTCATCACAGTTTGAATGGGATTGGTAGAGTGGGGAAGGGACAGGAAGTGGTTTAGGACTAGCAGATCATGCTCTTCCCTTACCTGATACCACACCACGATGGCGTTTTTGGTTTCTAGATGGTCGGTCATCTGAAAGAGATCCCTGAAAAGGGGGTGGTGATAATGGCACATCACATTCTTCAGCAGCAGCAATTAGTTCATCAGGCGGGGAAGGAGAGGTATGACCAAAAGTTTCAATAGGGACTTGCCCCAAGGCAGAGGGGTTGGTGAGAGTTGCAGTGGGTAGGTCTTTATAAATACTGAACATGTCTGTGTTGGTCCTTGCAGTGATTATCTCCTCGTGTGTTTCTGAGAACGTGGTGTAAAGTGCTGCTGGGTGTTCTTTGGTACATATGAAATTGGTCTCTTCTAGAATATGAGTAGTGGATGTGAGTTCTTCTTCAGAGGGGATAGTCATTGGGGGATGGATCTTTAGTAGTGTAAGTTGTGCTGTGAGAGTGGCATCACCGACCCAACCCAGGTGCATCTTTTTGGCATATGAGGGAAGGGCAGTCATGGCTAACTTTTCTAACATCTTCTGTGTGCTTGGACTCCCTGCTACCCATAGATGAAGGTCCTTCACAATGAAGGTAGGTGCCTCCTCGACACTAGATAGTAGGCCACGAATGGCATCAACATGAGGATAAGGTGTTGAATAGGAAGTGGTAAGTGATGTATGTGTTCACTCAGTTTGGTGCGGAGAGGGAGGTCGTGCAACACCCGCTTGACATTCGGATATGATGTGGATAACTTCTTTAACATCACTTTTAAAAGTATCAGGAAGCAACAGCACACCGTAGTGCTGAATGCATCTTTTAATGTGGTAAAGGCATTGCTGGATATGATAATCTTTAATGTTAGCAGCAAGTCTACCCAGGAGGGAGGTGGTATGGATGAGGTTGACAATGAGTTGGGGGATGTGGTTATGTGCTCTGTGGAGTCTGTTGTCAATTTTGATGGCATGCCCCTTGCAGAGGAGGGCAGAGATGATGAGGGAAGTGTTCTGGATGTCAGCGATGACATTATGATAATTTTCTTGGGTAGGGTCTTCTAGGTCTGCGACAGCATATTGACAAGTAAGGGAAACCAGTGTGATGAATGATGGGCAGTTGATGAGGGTAATTTCAGAGTCAGAAATGTTGGTGTAGGAAGTGGAAGACATAATCAAGTGGTTGGAAGTTCTGAGGCAAATACAGGGCATCAAAGGGTGTGTCGCTTTTTATATGCCTTCAGAATTCGAGTGGAGTTTTGGAGATTGTCTTCTGGGATCCATTTGTTGTCTGCTGATGAGTAACCTTTCCAGGATACTAGGTACCGTCAGCATTTACTGGTCCCTTTGTGTGCAAGGATTGTGTCAACTTCATATTCTTCTTCTTCTTCTATGATGTCAGGAGGTGGCTTAAGGAAATTCAGACCATGTACATCAGTTTTGCTATAGGATGATAAGACAGAAGCGTAGAACATGGGGTGAATCTTCCATTGTTTCGGTAGTCGGAGTTTGAATGTGATAGGAGATAGAACTTCTTCAACTGGAAATGGTCTGTATCTTTTTGGTGTGAGTTTCCAAGATGGTAAGTTCAGATGAAGGTTTTCTGTGGATAACCAAACTTTATCACCAATCTTCCATGGGGTATATTTCTTCCTGTGGGAGTGTTTTGCCATCTTTTGCATTGCTAAGTTGTGGCATGTAGTCACTTCCTCCCTTATCTTCTGAAGAGAATGTACTCTTTCTTCTGCAGATGGTACAGTAGAGTCAGGAATAATATGAGGAATGGCGTGGGGTTCATATCCTATCATGAGGAAGAAGGGAGAAGCATTTTGAGCATCGTATTTTCGATGATTATGGACAAATTCAGCAATAGGAAGATGTTCTACCTATTTGTCGGGGTTGTTATGGCAATAGATGCAGAGGTACATTTCAAGCTCTTGATTGAGTCTTTCAGTTTGGCTGTCAGTCTGAGGGTGATATGCAGTGGATGGTGCAACCTGGTAGTCGAGGAGTCTGGTGAGTTCTTTTGAGAATCTAGAGAGGAATTGCAGACTGCGGTCCAAGATGATTTTATCATGGAGGCCAAAGCGTTGATAAACATGTTTTACAAATAGCTTTGCTACACCTTCTGTGCTGACTGTTTTTAGACAGGGGATGAGAATTACCCCCTTCATAAGCCCATGGTTGACCATGACCATGATGCTATCAAAACTGTTGCTAATGGGGAGATCAGTGATGAGGTCAACAGAGAGCTGGGAGAATGGGTGAGTAGCTGAGGAAGGAATGGGGTGAAGAGGCAGCCAAACAGGGTGAGTATCCACCTTCATTTGCTGGCAAAGGGTGCAGCCCTCAACATATTTGCATATATAGGCCCCCATAGAGGGCCACCAAGCTTCATGTTTGACAAGTTCTTTGGTCTTAAAACAACCTGGATGCCCCATGGAGGGGTGGTCATGATGGTGGGAGAGAAAGGCAGCTCGGTGAGCAGGGGGAATGTAGGCACGATCACGGAAGTAAAGGACACCGTTATCAATCTTCCAATCAGAGAGGGCGGATCTCATGGGGGGAAGGCATATGCCATCTAGGGCATCTGATGCTGTTTTGAAAAGTGGATCATCAAGAGGGTCAGAAGAGCCCAGTACATCAAGTAAGTCCATGTTGATGAGTTGGGCAAAAAGGGAATCAGGAAGAAGAATGGTGTCTTCATTATCATGACTGCCATTATCATGACCAGGGCAACGGGAGAGGGCATCAGGGGTGGCCAGCTTTATACTGGCAATGTGGTGAAGTTCGATATTGAAAGTGGAAAGGATAAGTTGCCAGTGGGCTTGGCACCAGGTCAGTTTCTGCACTGTCCTAAAGTACAGCAGATTCTTGTGGTTGGTAAAGATAATAATGGGATGGGGACTCCCTTCAAGATAGTGGCACCACTTGGTGAGAGCATGTATGATGGCAAGCAATTCCCTGTCAAAGATCTGATAATTGCATTTGGTGGGGTTAAGAGATTGTGAAAGATAGGCACAGGGGTGATAAACCCCATTCTCATCAGTTTGGAGTAAAACAGCCCCCGTTGCTATGAGGGAAGCATCAGTGGCAACTGCAAATTGCTGGAGTGGGTCTGGATTTCGAAGTACCAGTTGCTGGGTGAATTTTGTCTTCAGGATGTCGAAGGTATCCTGACATTCAGGTGTCCAATCAAAATTGGCATTCTTCTTTGTCAAATCAATTAGTGGTCAGGCAATGTCAGAGTAGTGGGAAATGAAGGTCCAATAGAAGTTACAAAACCCAAGGAAGGAGCAGACATCTTTGACTGTTCGTGGAGTTGGCCATTCGGCAATACCCTTAGTTTTAGTGGTATCCATGGCAACTTCTCTGGGGCAGATGATCATTCTGAGGTACTCCACTTCTGTTGCGTTGAATGTGCATTTTTTGGGCTTCAAAAAGAGTTGCTCCTGCTGTATTTGTTCAAGTACTCAACGCATGTGCATGTGGTGTTCTTCAAGGGTTTTGGAGAAGCTCAAGATATCATCCATATAGACTACCATCTACCCTTCATTAATTTCTTGCTGGAATGTTCAGTTCATATAGGCTTGGAATGTGGCAGGAGAGTTGCACAAGCCGAAGAACATTACATTAGGCTTATAAAGGCCAAATTCAGTAGTGAATGCAGCCTTCCAGCAGTCATTGGGGTGGATATGAATATTGTTATAACCAGATCAGATATCCATTTTAGTGAAGAATTTGGCATCATGAAGTCGAGCTACTAGTGTAGTGGGAAGGGGGAGTGGATATGCATTTTTAATTGTCCAATCATTGATGTATCAGTAGTCTTGGCAAGGACATAATTCTCTGCTCTTCTTTCCTATGAAGAAGAACCCACTAGCTTGGGGCAATTTTGACTCAGAGATGAATCCTTTTGCAACATTTTCATTGAGAAAGGTTTTGACTGCCTCTCTCTTTTCCTGACAAGGGATAGACCTTGGACATGCATGGGACAAACCCTGGTTTAGTTTTGATTCGATGGTTGATACCAGGTCGTTCTGGTGGGAGCTTATTGAGCTCTTCTTTTGTAAAGATGTCTCAGAAGTTGTGAAGATACGATGGGATGAGTTCTTTGAAACTTTTCTTCTTCTTCTTCTTCTTCTTCTTCTTCTTCTTCTTCTTCCCCTTCTTTTCCATTGCAAATTCTTGAGCCTTATTGCTGAATTCAGTAGCTTCCTCAAATGATGGTGGGGTGAGGGAAACTTGGGAGTAATTTGGAAGTTGCTCAAGCCTGGAGGTACCATTGCAGGTGAGAGGAGTATCCATGGAGACTTCCTTGATGATCCTCATCTGCAACCCTTCTACATCATGTTCCACAAGGAATTCTCCCTCTTTTAACTCGTAAGTGGCAACATTCTGGACTTCAGGTTCTGTCCAGACATCCTGCATAGTATTGAAGAATGGCTCGTCTTTGTCATCGGTGGAGGGAAGTAAGGCAGGTGGAAACACTTCAGAAGATGAGGGGTTGTCATCAGTCAGGAATGGCTCTCCTCACAGGAATTCTTCTTCAGTGGCTTGTTCTTCCATGAAGTCAAGTTGTACCCTCTTGTCAGTATGTACACTTCCAAGTGGTTCTTCTGCTTTCATAACATGTTCTCTCTGCTCCTCTGGTGATCTTTGTTCCTTGGGGATAGGTGGTGGTTGAGGCAATGATTCCCTCTCATTTCGTCTCTTTTCAGGTTTGGGGATAGGTGATATGGGACAATGTGGAAGAGTTTCTTCAGGAAGAGTTGGTCGGGTAATCATTGGCAAGGGTAATTTCACTTGAGGAGCATCCCTTGAAGGAGGTGTAGCAGGTATGGGTGTTGGGGTTGTTTCAATGGAGGGGGGTTCCAGTAGGGAGGGTACGGCGATTCCGGTTGATGAGAGTGCTTCTTTAATCAGTGGGAGCTTCGAATTCTTCTATTTCAGCATGGGATGATTGAATAGAAGGGGAAGCTTCGCTTTCTTTTGATCAGTGTCAACATCTATTTCTATAAGATCCAACTTCTTGGTGCATGGACTGGGTTCATGGCACATAGCCAAGGGATACCAAGGAGAATCTGGTCCCTTCATCCTAGACGGGTGATATTGAACTTCCCATACATCATTCGTTCATCTATTTTGATGATGAGTAGGCAATAATGCATAATCAGGCCTCCTTTTATGTAGGAGCCGTTGGCAGTAGTAACCTTGAATGGTTTGCTAAGTCTTCTTTGTGAGATGTTATGGAGTTTCACAAATTCTTCAGAGATGAAAGTTCCGGCAGCTCTGGAGTCAATGACAGTGGTGGTTTCGATGGATTTCAGATAAGTGCATGAAATGAGGGTAATGGCAACATGAAGTTCCTTTTGTTCACCTACAGCACGTACAAGTTGTAGTAGTACAGATGGAGAAACATACGTTGATTTATTTCTCCAAATTAAAAATCCTGAGCCAACCACCTAACAGTTTCTTCATCGTCACTTTCAATATCTTCAATCTTCAACCCAGACCCCAAAGCCTTGGCTTCAGTCTGGTGTACAGGAGTGGATCTTTCCTTCTTCTTAGGGCAACCATTGGCATGGTGCCTGGGCTGTTTGCAATTAAAGCATTTGCCCTTCTTCATCAGGTCAACCTTCTCAGCATGAGTAAGGTGATCAACTTCCATCATGTTCAGATCATGGGAAGATGAGTATCAGTAACTTCTGTACTTCTGGGACTTCTTTGATGGCACATGATGGTTATGGATAGACTGAAGATGATGATAAGAGTTATTGATATTGATGCAGGTTTCAATAACTTTATCAAGGGTTTCAGGAACGTCTCCAGTATTGAATAATCAGGTAAGGATACCCAAGTTAAGTCCGTCCTGGAAGAACTGAATCTTCATAACCTCATTGGTAATTCCTGCTTGTTCAGCAAGGAGAACGAAATCAGCCATGTACATCTGCAGGTCTTTATTTCCCTGCTTTAAGTCTCAGAGTTTGGTGATTGCTGATATGGCTGGATCAAGGGGTGCGAATGCCTTGTTGAAGCTTTTCAGGAAAGTGTCGAGTTTACCATAGTTGTGGGGTGACTGCACATGAGCTTCTTCGAGGAAATGTTCTTTCCATAAACAGGTGTTTCCCTTTTCCATAAAAGAGCAGATGTAGATAATCTTCTGCTGATCTGTCATATACAGCTTCTTGTTGATATCCATGTATGCATGGCATTATAGGAGGAATGATTTTGAAGTGCTGCGGTCTCCATCAAAGATGGTGGGGGTACCAATCTTGAATTCATGTTCTTTTGCAGACATTCTGGGCAAATAGCAATGTTGCAGGAATGTAAACCTTCATGCCTAAATGCACTGTCTTGCTGTCCACTAGGGCTTTATCTGATGGATCAGTGGATGGGGGCTGAAAACTAGATAGTCGATGGTATCGATAGGATTCTAATCTTTTGTTACAAACTGGGATGGTTCTGAACACGACTGCTGCAAACAAGTGGCCTCAAGAGTCATGGGTTCGCTACACTAGCTGGGCAAAGGTCTAGCATAGGTCGAAGTAGACAGTGAAGACAGTCAAGCACCTGAGAGGACTAGACTGGCTAAGCTGAATACATTCTGCAATGATGAAGATAGCTTCCAAGTATAAGGTACATGGAACTAGCTGAGTTGAGGCAAGTAAGCTCGCTTTAGACTAAGACTTAGGTGTGCTAAGCTCAGATACGATCTTAGATGACTAAGGGTTGGAGGTCCTTAGCAAAGGAAGGATCCAGGTAAAACCCAGTAAGATTAGAATTGTCATATACCGGATTCTACACTTGACTTGCACTATAACATCCTGCTCATATCCACACCCATCCAATCCCCACTCGATCCAGTTCACATATCCAATCCAATACACTCGTCTGATCCAGATCTGATCTGAGACACTCGTCTGATCCATATCTGATCCATGTCCATATCCGATCTGTGTTCATATCTGAAACCATTCCTGCGCACCTGTGCATTACCCCTTGTAGGATATACCTGTGCCACCGGCTTTCGGTCATCCCTGCCTTCGCCTCTTGGTCATCTCTGCCTC
>MU172970.1:195349-242454 GCA_016695475.1 Suillus decipiens
CTGCAGTAGTCTTCCCCTGTCAGTTTCTACTTCAGACCTCATCCAAAGTAGTCTTGGACCTTCGGACCTTCAGATCCTCATACCTTTGGTCCTATGGTCCTATGGTCCAGTCCTATTCTATCCTTCATCCTATTGTAACATCCCTCACTGTTCTACTCTGGACTTTGTCCAAGTAGTCTTGTCATCATCCCCTATCATCCAGGAATAGTTCCAGCACATTCCCACACTCATCTGGAAGTCCTTCAGAGCTCTATTGAGCTATCCTGCGCTAGAGTTCATCTGGACTACATCCGGACTTCACCAGAACTCTCCCTAGGACTTTATCTGAAATTAAGGGGCAATACTCAGGTAAGGGGCACAGCACATGAGCTGAGGCCAAAGCCCTTTATGATCCATTAACCCTCCGAGCACGTCTCTAACAAGAATGAGGAAAATACAGTGTATCTACAAGCATTTACATACTAAAGTAACAAAGGACTTTTAGGGCAGGCTCATCAGATATATGGAGAATTGTGTAACCAGAAAAGGAAGGCAACTGAAGTACAATGTGTTGAATGTATGATATCATAGAGAGTCAGAATGAGTCATAGGTGGGGCTGAGTCACATATGAATGTATGGTCAAGTGACCATGGGTGAAAGTGATATACAAGGGAAAGATGAGGTAAGCAAGAAAGGATGCAAGTAGGAAGGAAAATAGATAGGGGCATACAACAATTGTAACAGCAGGACAGGAATATACACAGCCAGGATACCAGTACAGGTAGATCACTAAAAGGGGATAGAAGCAAGTATGCACAGTGGACTTAGAACATGAAAAGCTAGGGCTATCAGATCAGATCAGATCTGAGATCAGATGTATGGGATATGACACTACTGCATGGTTTCCTTATTCCTTCCATCTCTGTTGCTATTGCTTAGGTATATAATTCCCTACCTACTGAGACTTGTACTTTACTACCCTTCTACTGTACACTTGGTAGGAGAAGTCACTATTACCTTTCAGTATAGTTTTCAATCATCATACAAAATATAATCCTTATCCCACTGCACACAATACCTTCACTATACTGCCATACCACTTTACTGTTGCTTATTAATATTTTCCCATGCTACATGCAGCTTTGGCATACATTGTGCTACCTTTAGAAACCATGTCAGTACCTTCAGCAACTTTCTTGCTATCATCAGCCCAACTCAGACTATATCCAACTAGCATCCCCCTTGGGTTGAATGTTCTTGTCCTACAAGTATAGCAGCTAGGCAAGCTTTCAACATATAATAGTCTAGGTGGCAGTCCACTATCAGCCTAGCTAGATTTTAGTCTTTACATCGGTGTGATGGTCAAACATTCTGTGACCTGTCAGTAGCCTTTTTTCATGAAGTATGTCATAACCCCATCATTTCCAGCACTTCGGACCCATGGACCTGCTGTTTCCAAAATTCCTGTGCTTCAGATACCTTCACACTTGTCCTCCCTATGTCCAGTCCAGTCCTAACTAACCCCACTGGTGAATAGTCACTTATTTTGCACATTCTTATGCCTTGTGCACTGTTATTACATGTATTATCATAAGCCACAGTACCTCATGGCTTTTTACATACAACCATCAGTTGAAGCGGACTCACCTGTGTTCATATTCTAGCACAATCCTGTAGAAGGGGGATTACCCCAGATACTTGGTCCCTGTCTAACAAGCCATAGGCAGGCAATATTATCATCCATTTATTAGCATTGTGTGAAACACTATCCTCATCATTATATTGAGCCTTCCACCACATCTATAACAACCTGAAGTACTTGCACCCTTTTATTATCCTCCCCATCATTACCAACCTGTGGACCCAAAATTCCTGCACATTGGACATCCCATATAGCCATCAGATTTGAACATAGAACTTCAGATTTGCCTGGTAGATAAACCAGAAGTGCAGAGAACAAGGATATTATCCCTTTGAGCAGAGGAGATGGGCTTCATGACAATGATGTTAATTTCATGATGTTAAATGGGTTTATATATTAAAATAGTATTAAAATCAGACCATATTATTATTATGACACCACTTTAATTAAGAATATTTTATATAAATGGTTTGATTTTGTGATTTTAATACAAAGTCAAAAAAGTGTCCAAATGAGTCATAAGATTAGAATTATCATATCTCACCCATATGAGGTCATTTTCACATGCTGCATAGCTCAGATTCAAACCAGGATATAGGGCTTTCAGACATGTCCCTATACCTCTATATTATGTTCAGGTGCTGACTTGCTATTGTCCAATTAGTTAAAAATGCACAAACATTTGGACACTTTTTTGAGCCACTGTAGTGCACACTTTCTTTTACCTCAGTAGACAGCAGATCCCTTAGGTCAAATTCACTTGTCCTACAAGTGTAGCAGCTAGGCAAGACTTTGACATATACTAGCCTAGGTGGTAGTTCACTATCAGCCTAGCTAGATTGTAGTATTTACATCAGTACACACTATCACCCCACCCATCGCTAGCACAACCCTCAGTATCATTGGTATCACCAGCATTGACAGTATTCATTATCCTCGGTATGCATTAGCATTGGCATCTATAGCCTATGCAGTGCTAACAGCAGCAATGCTACCACTACCTTCAGCATCATCCAAATGAAGTATCATGTGTCTTACATTAGTGTTTGGTAGAGTATATTCACTGGCAACCCCTCAGGTTGAACATTCTTGTCCTACAAGTATAGCAGCCAGGCAAGACTTCAACATATACTAGTCTAGGTGACAGTCTGCTATTATACTAGCTAGATTGTAGTCTTTACATTGGAGATCAGGTCTTTGTTAAAGCAAATACTTCTGTTCCATGCATCTGTCCAAGAAGCTCTCAGAAAAGAACTTAGGTCAATTTGAAATCATAGCTTGTCCAGGTTCACTTTCCTTCACCATCTGACTTCCAGATTCCATGTGTTCCATACACCCAGTTTTCCATGTCTCTCAATTAGAACCCATGGTTCCAAATACCATCCCTAATCATATTCAACCACCTCCTCCTCTGATTGAAGTTGATGGAGAACCATATGAGATTTCCGAAATCCTAGACTCAAGTTAGACCATTGTAGATGCCAGTGTCAGCTTCTGTACCCTGTCCAGTTGTCTGGATATGAAGGAATGGACGAGGAGACCTCATAGTTACTTGCTACCAAACTTGAGAATGCATCTGAACTTGTATCCAACTTCCACTCTGCATATCTGGACAAACCTGGTCCTATTCAACTCTGAAGTACATGAAGGACATACAAAATACAAGTACAAGTATTGGAAAAGGCCACAAGACAGAGAAAAACTACATTTCCATAGACTCCTCTGCCTCTCTGGACCCTTCCTCCTCACTTCCAGAATCCTCATTCTCTCCTCATCTTTCTCCTCTGCATCTGAAGACTTCTGAACCTCTTCTGACAGCTTCTAAATCCCCATCTGAAGCTCCCCAAAGAGCAAGGCCTGGAATTCCCTCTGTTGCTGAAGGAACAGCTCCAGTCCAGAGCACATCCAATCCTTTGCAGCCCTGCTGCCTTCTGCCACCAGGATGCTCCATCCCAGGAGAGAGTTGGTCTAAGCCAATTCAGCCATGATGTTGTTGGCAGCTGTCACCCAAGCCTGTCCATCATCCTCCATGACTTCTGAAGGTTCTGGACTCAGGTTCTTCTGGCACCTCTTACCTTTACCCTTCAGAGATGGAGATCTGGCAGCATGCTGCCTCTTCTTTCCCTTAGGAACCTTGATGGTTCTGGGTTTACCAGGGCAAGTGACCTTGTCCCTTCAGCATGGATCACAAGACTTGATCTATTCAAAAGTCCATTAGCTTGGATCTAAGACATCTGAATAGACTCACCACGGCATTCTTCTCCACATCCATCCAAAGACAGATCTGACCCTTCCCAGTGCAATGCGCACAGGATCCATCATTGTTCAAAGACAAGGTGTGAGTCTTCCAAACATCAGGAAAGTCTCAGAATGAACATCCAAAACTCATTATTTCTGCTATAATCTCCCTATGTCTTTTTTCTGCTGCCACTGCCCTCCATCTTTCAGCCTCCTCAATTTTCTTCAACTTCTTATGCTTCTATTCCTCCTCCTGACACTTCTGTTCCATCTGAACCATAGATTCCACATCTGCAACTTGCTGTTGAAGCTCCTGCAACCTCTCCATAGCAGTCTTCTGGGATCTGGATGGGTTGTTAGACATATTGTAAAGGTTTTAAAGGTGGGAAGGGAAGGAACAACCAAGGGTGGTATAAAGACAACAATCTAGCTAGTATGATAGTGAACTACCACCTATGCTAGTATATGTTGAAGTCTTGCCTAGCTGCTACACTTGTAGGACAAGTACATTTGACCTAAGGGATCTGCTGTCTACTGAGGTAAAAGAAAGTGCACACTACATGGGACATAAAAGTCTGAAGCTCTATGGTCAAATCTGATAGCTATATGGGATGTCCGAAGCGTGGTGTAAAGACTACAATCTAGCTAGAGTGATAGTAAACTACCCCCTAGACTAGTATATGTTGAGTGTCTACCTAGCTGCTATACTTGCAAGGCAAGAACATTCAATCTGAGGGGTTGCTAGTGGATATACTTCGTCAAGTGCTGATATGAGATGTGTGATACTCCTATAAAGTGATGCCAATAATAGCAGTAGCAATGTTACTGATAGCGCTGTAAATTCCATGGATGCCAATGCTGTCCTGTGAAAGATGGATACTGATTATGCCAATGATACCAATGATACTGTGGGGAGCACTAGTGATAAGCAGTATGATAGCATGTACTGATAACTACAATAGTGCTGTATGCCAAGGGACAGTGAAGAGCGATAGTGTGATGACAATGATACCAATGCTTAGTGATGATAGTGGTGAAGATAGTATTGAGGGTGAAGACCACCAAAGGATTCTTAGAGATATTTTGGATTTCAAAGAAGATGTATTTCTGTATAGTGATAGCCGTAGCAGTATGGGAATCCCATCAAATGAGTGATATGATATAAGAAAAATGATAGTAAGTGACTTCTCATACTGCTGTATGGTAGAAGGGGAGTGTCAAATGGAGGAGAAGTCAGCAGTCTTTTATCATACATCATAAGTACGTGGAATTGATAGGCAAAAGTAGTAGCAAATACACAAGACTTAGCTGTAGTAATATGTAATGGTGCAGCATGTGCTGTGGCACACATTCTACATGTAATAAGGCTTGCCATGGGATTAGCAGTGGTAAATGAGAATGTACTATGCACCAAATGGAACTAGTTTGGCATGGCATGGGCATTCGATGGGCATTTGTTTGTGGAATGTGGCTCAGTACTGTGGCACAGTAGTCCAGGAAGGTGTGGTGAAACAAGGAAATAACAGCTGGCCTATAGATAGACACAACTATTTATTCTACTGAAGGTGTGAGTATGTAGTTTGACTTGAGTGGACTGTGATAGAAGCAATTTCCTTTAGTTAGTTAGCGAGGGAACGCAGTAAGACTAGATGATAGAGGCAAGAAACTACTCCAAAGGTTGCTGCCATCAGTGGTACTACAGCAGAACAAGATAATCTGAGAGTGAAAATGCGACAGTAAGGGCACTTGTTAGTGATACCAAAACAGTGATAGTGGTAACTACTGAAGGTGAGTGCTAGTCCATGGTAATGATGAAAAACAGTAGCAATGGTAAGAGTCTCCAGTAGTGGTCCAAGACTCTGTGAACAAAATCAAAGTTCTAAGAATGAGAGCTTAGCTCGCAGTATCCAGTGGCAACTTATAGCAGTACTAAGTGCTGATAGGTCAAAAGTTAAGGCAAAAACAAAGATAGAATTGCACAAAACAAAGGATTAATACTATGAGTGACTTCTATGGCTACCACTGATAGAGGAAGTGAAGTATGAAAAATATCTGAGAGGCTTTTTAACATAGTGCATGAGTGACCGGGATGGATAGGTGAGTATAGTAGCAAGCTGTTAAGACCATACTCAATATGTAGGAGACCCAAAGGGCTTTGGCCTCAGTTCGTGCACTGTGCCCCTTTCCTGAGTACTGCCCTTTACTTCAGAAAAGCAACCTTCGTCCGAGGGTCTGGATGTGCTTGCGTGGTGGATCTAAAGGTCTGAAGGTATCAGATATGGCACATCTGGTGTATATCCGAAACATATGGGTGGAAGGAGTACGTCCAGAGGGTATCCAGAGGGTAAGGATGAATGCGAGGTATAAGGCTAGTAGCAGACGAGGTCCGTACTAGAAACTAACGGATATGGACTACCAGAGGTAGAGTCGGAAATGTAGACTATAGGAATCAATCCTAAGTCTCAGAAGATACTTAGAGTTGGGAACGGATTGGTTCAGATGAACGGAATGAGCAGAATCTAAGATGATATTCGAACTAAGGTTCTCTAGAGTTTTACATGTAGTTTATATACTGTAGGTAGATAGTACAGACAATCAGTGAATCCAGGACCGTGTCATATTCCATACATCCGATCGATCCTGCTTCTATCCGGACCACAGATCCGATCCGGATCACTCATCCGATGCGCTACAACTTCTTGTGTTCTAAGTCCACTGCATCTTTGCTTCTATCCCCTTTCGGTGATCTACCTGTACCAGTGTCCCGGCTGTGTATATTCCTGTCCTGCTTACTGATCCGTTACCTGTGCTTCATATCCGACTCGCGTTTGCTGATCCACTGCGCATAGACTTCCGTTATACTTTGTGCATAGCCCTCTGGTCCTGGATTCACTGATTGTCCGTACTACCTACCTACAGTATATAAACTACATGTAAAACTCTAGAGAACCTTAGTTCGAATATCATCTTAGATTCTACTCATTCCATTCATCTGAACCAATCCGTCCCAACACTAAGTATCTTCCGAGACTTAGGATAGATTCCTATAGTCTACATTTCCGACTCTACCTCCAGTAGTCCATATCCGTTAGTTTCTAGTACGGACCTCGTCCGCTACTAGCCTTATACCTCGCATTCATCCTTACGCTCCGGATACTCACTGGACGTACTCCTTCCACCCATACGTTTCGGATATATACTGGATGTGCCATATCCGATACCTCTGGACCTTCGGATCCACTACGCAAGCACACCCAGACCTTCGGACGAAGGTTACTCCTCAGAAATAAAGGGCAGTACTCAGGAAAGGGGCACAGTGCACGAACTGAGGCCAAAGCCCTTCAGATCTCTCACATATTGAGTACGGTCTTAACAGACCGGAGGGCTATGCACAAAGTATAATGGAAGTCTATTAGTAAATGCGCAGCGGATCAGCAAACACGAGTCGGATATGAAGCACAGGTGATGGATCAGTAAGCAGGACAGGAATATACACAGCTGGGACACTGGTACAGGCAGATCACCAAAAGGGGATAGAAGCAAGTATGCAGTGGACTTAGAACACAAGAAGTTGTAGCGCATTGGATGAGTGATCTGGATCAGATCTGTGGTCCAGATAGAAGCAGGATCGATCAGATCAGATCGGATCTGATCGGATCTTGGATCGGATGTATGGAATATGACACAAGCGCATGAGGCAAATAGACTGAATATGTAATAATGCTGCTGGGTACTGTGGCACAAGGCATACATGTAATAGTGCTTGCCATGGGATCAGTTTTGACAGTTACTAAATAATACACACCAAATAGGGCTAGATGGACTTAGGATGGACATGGTTGGATGACACAGTTCAGATGGTCAGTATGAGTGCTGCTTGATGTTCAGTTCCCTTGGCTATTATCTGAGACATGTGTAGAATAGCTAGGACACAAGCCTAGCAGCAATATGGTCACTACAGCAGTAACCTCAGTAACTGTTTATATCAATAACATTAGGGTTAGGGGTGGTTGTGGTATGTGGTATAGGGCCTAGACAATAATGGAAATGGACCTATGCAAGGCTAGCACTAGCTAGACTGTCACAGTGGGAATTTTGTGTCTGCAGGTTGGTGACAGCAGAGAGGGCAATAAGAGAGTGTAAGTGCTCAGGGTTGTTGTATATGTCTAGTGAGGGTTGATATAATGATGGGATAGGAGTTTCACACAACAATAATGAATGGAATATGATATTGCCTGCCTATGGCTTGTTAGACAGGGACCAAGTATCTGGGGCAATCCCCCTTCTACAGGATGGTGTGGAATATGAATATACTATGTTCTTAAGAGCCAGTTCGGTAAATGCTGTATAAGCAAAAATTTTGAAATTCAGAATTGTGTTTGTCCCAGCATAATATCAGCCAGAAGCTGAGTTTGAAATGCCTTGCTTCTGACCATGACTCTCAAATGTCATCCTAGTAGTCCTCAGCACCAGCAAGTCTGGCTCGCAGTCACTATTGTCATCCTCTGTACCCAGCTACAAGTAGCTGAGATGACACAAAAGAGTACTCAGCAGGCTCAGCCTAAATCCCAGTAGAACCCCAATGAAATTGACTCCTTCCTCACATATCTTATCTCAGTCAAATCAGTGATGGCTGGTACAAGCTTCAAGGAAGCGACATTCAATGAAGCTGCAAAATATATTGAGAGCTTGAGGACAGTTGGGCCTGTGAAGACTGGGGCTCATTGTAAGAATAAATGGGCAATGGTATGTTATCTCTTATTGATCACTACCATGGCCATACTAATCCTAGCAATGTAGTTAAAGCAGATCTACAATGTCATTGAGTCATATCAGAATCACAAATCAGGCTGTCATTGGAACAATGAGTGTGGGGCCAACATTCAGGGGCCCACTGCTGAAGCTGTCTGGGAGGAGTATGTTAGCAGGAAGGTACAGAGAGATATTGCCTAGGTATCTGATGGATCTAACATTTATTTTGTCTTTACAGCCCAACTTCCCCATGAAGAGTTTCAAAAACTGTAGCTGGCCATACCATTCCAAGATGGAAGAAATTCTGTCCCACCACAGCTCTGCACGAGGCGTTGCTGCCTATAACCCCACCTCATCATCATCAAACAAACCACCCCCAGCTGCCAGTACTAGCAGTGCACCTGACAACACTGACAACAGTATGTCAGATGTCAATTGCAATGGCGATCTCAATGATAGTGGTGTTGGTGCCATATACCAGCATTATTTTATTTCTCTCATTCCTAGTATGGCCTGGCTGGAGATTATGGGAGCCCTACAATGGCAGCCCCTCCTACTATGTCTTCCTGTGCTTCTACCTCCACCTTGTCTGCCCCTGCTATGTCTGCCCCTTCTAAGTCTCTCCCCACTATGTTTGCACCTATGTCTGCATCTATGCCTGCCCCCCCTATGTCTGCACCTATGTCTGCACCCATGTCTGCCCCCACAAATTCTGCACTCATATTCTCAGGCTCAAGCACTGGCAAGCACTGGCATGCAGAAATGACTCACAGTCATTCGGCTCCCCCTTCAACCACCTACACTTCAGTCTCACAATTGACAAGGCCAGAATCAGAGAAGAAGCCAAGGCTGACAACAATGAGTGGCAAGACATGCCCAAGCACGAGCAAGAAGACTACTGTTCAAGACACTGCCAGCACTGCTGTGTTGATGAACCTTCAAGAAACCATCAACTGCCTCTCAGATTCACTCCACACATCATTTTCTGCTTCTGAAGAGACTTGTGTGGTTGATAGTAGGTCACATGCACTCAAGATCATGCAGTCAGAACTGGAGCTTTCAAAGGAGGACAAGGTGGTTGCTATCAATATATTCATGAATAGCCCACCAGCATGTGATACCTTCAATGATATCGAGGATCCTGAACTGTGCATGGCATTCTTACATTCTATAATTGCCCATGCCAAAAAAGAAAACCCCATGATGTAGCTCTTACTTCCCCACATCTGTCCCTTCATTCTTTTGTAGCCCTGCATCTTGTTTTGTTCATTGTGTTTCATTCTCACATCAAGCTTTCATTGTACTAGCTATATCACAAATCTACTACATGCTGTTCTCGTTCTCCTCATTGCCCTCATGCCCATGATAGAGATCATCTTTGCCCTTGTCTTCCTCACTAAGATTAACATCCAAGATGTGATCAATGCCTTCCAAGTCTTCTTTGCATAAGAATGCCTCGTAGTCCTCCCACATGTGTGTCATGATACAATCATGGTGTGCATTTGCAGCTTGTACTTGTGGCCCATTCTCATCCTCTGCAACATATCCTTGGTGGCTTGGGTTGTTTTGTCAGCAGTGGAGGGTCTTTGGCCAGGTCATGAATCTGGATGAAGTTGTGAATGACACATAGTGCTGCTGGAATGCAGGCTTGTATATCCATCTTGTACTCTGGGGATAAGAGGAGAATGTGAAAGTGTCATTTGAGAATGCCAAAGATTCATTTGATGATGTTGCATGCTGAGGAGTGGCGAAGATTAAATAGCTCTTCCTTATTGACAGGTCTGAAAATGAATTAGTTTGATTTAGATATGAAATGAGTGAAAGACTTACCTGACATTGGCACGCCCTCATTCAGCCAGGTGGTATTGAATGCCACAGTATGGAATCAAGAGTTGTTCACAGGAAGGAAATCCTGCATCTGTGAGAAGATATTTACCAGCAGGAATTTTTAACCTGCCTTCAAGTGCTTGATCCCAAAGCTGTGCATCAGTCATGGATCCTTCCCAGCCAGTCAATGAGTATGTGAACTGCAAGTTGAATCCACATGCAAAAAGGCAATTCTGTGATACAAATCCTTTGCAGTTGTGATACACATGGCACTCAGCCATGGGAGGGAATGTGTGAATGTGGCTGCTGTCCAGTGCTCCTATAGCACCCCTAAAATATGGCCAGCATTTTGGATTGTTGTGTATTTGTGTGGGGATAGGAAAATCATCACTGGAGAAGGATATGTATTTGCTGTAGAATGGGGGTGATGCAAATATGTTGAGCATCTTGCAAAAATAGCTATAAAGGTGTTAGAACTAATAAATTCTTATAAAATACAAATAAATGTACCAAGAAATCATATCATTTGAGTGCTGGAAGTGCTTGCCAACATGTCAGATTGTCAATACCATCATGCAGGAGTACAGAAAAATAGCAAGTTGTTCTTCAAGTGAGACATATCATAAATCTGTGTGACAAAAGGCGTGGAGCTCAATGATCAATCCCTCAAACATGTGGATGTGCACCCTGAGCTCACAATGGATTTATTCAGGATGACCAACAATGAGCTCGATGACCCATTCATGGCCAGAGAGTACTGAAGTATGATATGGCTTGGGGACTTGGGGAATTTGTGTGAGAACCAGCTGTGTGGTAGCAGAAATAAGGATACTGATGAGAAAGACAATGTAACAAAGCATTCACTGGCAGACTGTCACCAGCATCAGATGCTGATCAGTTGGCCAAATGCAGTGAGCAGTCAGAAGGTGCTCATGAGGGATCAGGGGGTTAGCAAACACAGGGTTGAGAAGGGGCTGAGCAGGGGGCCATATATATGCAGGCCCACCAAGAAGCATGATATTAAGTACTTAGAGCATGCTATGCAATTGAGCAAGTGGTCAAACTATCATATATACTGCTGGAGATTGATAACAATAATCTTACCAATTGGATTCAAACTCAGCTTCTGGCAGATATCATGCCAGGACAAACACAATTCTGAATTTCAAAAATTTTGCTTATACAGCAGTTACCAAACTGGCTCCAAGTATTGCTACATGAAAGTCCAGAGTGGTATAGGTGAAACTAGGCAAGTCCACTTCGGGCAACATTTGTATGTAAAAAGCCATGAGGTACTGCGACTTATGATAATACATGTAATAGTGGTGCATGAGGCATAAGAATGTGCGAAATAATTGACTATTCACCAGTGGGGTTAGCTAGGACTGGACTGGACATAGGGAGGACAAGTGCAAAGGTATCCAAAGCACAGGAATCTCAGAAACTGTGAGTCTGCAGGTCTGAAGCCTCAGAAACGATGGGGTTTGGTCATACTTCATAGAAAAGACTACTAACAGGTCACAGAATGTTTGACCATCACAGCACACTACCCTTTGTATATCTGACAGAATCTGAACTCAGACACTTCTCCCATTGACTTCTCTAACATCTCGCATTCATTTCATCTGGTCCAGACTGATGGTTCTCATGCCTCTAGGGATCAGCTCTAAAGGGGAGATACTGTCATATCCCATATATCTGCTGTCATACATGGTATATGATTCATACCATGTCTATATCATAATAAGAGTATCTAATGGCTGAAGCTATACACTACTCTCAATTTACCCTATGATTTTTCATTGATTTATTTGTTCACTTTTATGTTTTTCTAGTATGATTCTTTCATATTCTATCTCTTTCTATTTTGTTCTAGAATCTTTTCTCTATGGACATTTTTTGATTTGTAAGACTTTCAGAGTTGACTCATCATGTTTTGTCATGAATGTTCAGTAAGATCTTGAACCTTGTTTTTAATATACTTAGTAAGTAGGAAAATTCATCTCATCTGGATCATGAGATGACTCATTTATTTCTGTCATGCTTTGTAAGATTACAACTGTATTTATAATGTACTTAGCAAGTGGCTGATTCATCATGTCACATGGTCTGGTTTGTAAGCCATCTTCTTACCAATCCAGCTGATAAATCATGCTTAGTAAGGAGATTCCAAAAAGGTATAAAAGGACCCCATTTTTGCATATAATAAAAAACTTCCCTCTTTACACTCAGAATCTCAAAACTAGTAAGAATAAAAACTAAGATTTAAAGTAAAGGTAATACTAGACCCACTTTACAATAAATTCTCAATAACAAGTGAGGTTATATAAGATTAAAGTGAAGGCAAAAACTAGTGCCTAGAAGTTAAAACTAAGAGATCATCTATCTGAGTTATATACTACCCAACTGTGGTTGACTATATAACAAATCTAACTTATAAACTGTACAACTAAGTTTCATATATAGCAAATTGAAACTCTTTCTTTCATCAGAAAGGAAGACACAAACTAGGAGAACACAACAAAGTTGAAGTAGACTTCCATAGGTTGTAACAGGACCTACTAGGGTGAAACATACCTAATATAAAACTAGAACACAGAACTTCCTATCAATACCCACTTATAAAGAAGAAGGACTGTTGAAACATACCCACCTAAGAACTCAGCACATGATCTCCCATGAAGTAGAAAAGTTGGAGACTGTGTACTTAAGGACTGGCAAGAAGTCTTATCCCTGTACAGTTGTGTTGTTACTGTATATGTGTTCCATATAAGACCCTTAAGTAACAACACAGTGTTCGGCTGCTGTCACTGTAGTGTCCTCTTTTTCTGATCTTTCTCTTCCTATTAGGATGTGTAGTACCTTGGCCTTCTCCATGGTTGATTCAATAGTCTGAGAGGCTGAGTGTACAAGCACTACTTGGGGTGCAATGGCAGCTATGATGTGGTCTACTAGTTTAGACACAGTGTGTTCCATGATGAGTTCAGAATGGGAGGTGGCTATTTGGGAGGCAATAGCATCTGAAATTTTGTCTGTGATCTTCAGAGTGGTGTCTTCTGATATCTTGGTGATTCTGTTAAGACCGTACTCAATATGTAAGAGATCCGAAAGGCTTCGGCCTCAGTTCATGCACTGTGCCCCTTTCCCGAGTACTGCCCTTTATTTCAGAAGAGTAACCTTCGTCCGAGGGTCTGGATGTGCTTGCGTAGCGGATCCGAAGGTCCAGAGGTATCGGATATGGCACGTCTGGTGTATATCCGAAACATATGAGTGGAAGGAGTACATCCGGAGGGTATCCGTAGCGTAAGGATGAATGCAAGGTATAAGGCTAGTAGCGGATGAGGTCCATACTAGAAACTAACAGATATGGACTACTGGAGGTAGAGTCGGAAACATAGACTATAGGAATCAATCCTAAGTCTCGGAAGATACTTAGAGTTGGAATGGATTGGTTCGGATGAATGGAATGAGCAGAATCTAAGATGATATTCGAACTAAGGTTCTCTAGAGTTTTATATGTAGTTTATATACTGTAGGTAGATAGTATGGACAATCAGTGAATCCAGGACCGGAGGCTATGCACAAAGTATAACGGAAGTCTATTTAGTAAATGCGCAGTGGATCAGCAAACGCGAGTCGGATATGAAGCACAGGTAACGGATCAGTAAGCAGGACAGGAATATACACAGCTGGGACACCGGTACAGGTAGATCACCGAAAGGGGATAGAAGCAAGGATGCAGTGGACTTAGAACACAAGAAGTTGTAGCGCATCGGATGAGTGATCCGGATCGGATCTGTGGTCCAGATAGAAGCAGGATCGATCAGATCGGATCGGATCTGATCGGATCTTGGATCGGATGTATGGAATATGACAGATTCTTTCCACTATGTTGCATGCCTCGTGTTCCTTGAGAATGTAGGCAACTGCACAGATACCTGATATCACTGAGGCTGGCATGGAACTAGAGATTTGGGTTAGGTGAAATAGAATGGAGATTAAGTGGTTAGTAGAGAATGGTTGACTGATTTGGCACAATAGTTTAGAAGTTAGAAATACTTTCTCAGTTTTGGTGTCTTTGACTGTGTTTTCCATTGCTTCAATGGCTTCTTGTGAGGTAGTTGATCAGTTTGTCCTACAGGTATTTAGTCTATATGTTGGAGAAGAGGTGCATTGGGTGGGTATTGCCAGGGATCTGGCTTCTGTGCTAATGCTTCTTCTTCCTGCTGGCATTGCTGATTTGACCATTGGGCTATTTGGTGTTTGGTTGGGCAGGTTGTTTGGAGGTGAGGTGCCACCATTGGGTAGCTTTGACACTGTTGAGCACAGTGTTGACATGGACTTTTCTGGGGTCCTGGTCGGGGTGCCACTTGGTGGAAGTCCAAAGGGCGTAACCGTGACAAGGGTTACCATTTAGGAAGACTAATTCTTTAGCGGCTCGGTTTGTACCGAATTTCAGAGTCCGACGACCCCGCCGAAAATCGAAAACAGAATTGAAACCGACGTCGAAAACGGCGCCGGAAACCAACTTTGAACGTCCCTATTTAAAAACACGTTTTGCCAGTTTGAAAGGAGTTTTACTCTATGCAAGATTTGGATCAAACTGATCATTTTGATTCAAATCTCACTGTTGGTTTATCAATCACATTTCGAAAGAAATCTTGCATTGTGCAAAACTCCCAAACCGCTGATGTGTCAATGCACTCAACGGGTGCTCTCAGATTAAATATACCGCATTGCATCAACACGTGGGGGCTGCAGTGCCGAAGCGCTGAAGGCCGCCGATCCATTTTGGATGCTTCAACTTGTTACCTAATGATATTCAGCCCACAGTCAAGTTGACGGACGATGAGGTTCTTAACTACTCTAGCATATTTTACATGGACGACTGCCGCAACGCTACAGCCAATCACTTCCACCAACATCGAGCAAACCGCACGTTCTTCCGATTCCAATAGAACAATCATCGAGGATGGTAGGTCGCTCTCTTATCTTATGATGAACATAGAATTCAATCTAGGAAAAGGATGGGGAGCGGTGAAATGTGTGTACAGACTACCGTTTCTCAACTGTTTCCTGAAGTCAGAAATGGTCGACAGCACTATTCGACAATCCCTCGAAAATCACGGATGCGATACACGGTCAGTATTGATTTGATTACCTACTCATTCCTTAAGGCGCTGATCACAAGCTAACCCAACAGAAGGATTTGATTCATTGTCTGCTGCAGTACACACGTGGTACGAATTGCAATTTCCAGACACGGAAGAGTCTTTCTGGGACAAAATCGCAGAGCTCGGTCCAAATATCAAGGAGTATGCCGACGAGCTCTTTTATCTCGCCGTAGAGTCGTATCCATCCGATAAGCTCATGGAATTCAGGGAGTCTATGGTCAATGTCACTGCTACCGCTACTGCATTGCGCAAGGTCTGCAGCGGGGCCGCAGAGGACAGTGGCGTTTCTCTCCACTCCGTAATAGAACAACATGGGGATACCTTCGTGGTCCTATTCGAAGAGCTGATGAAGATGTTCCCACCACCGGAGGAGGCTCCCGGTCACGAAAACCGTACAATCATGATTAGCACAACCCTTGACCGCTTCGAGGAAGGTTTTTTACAGGTCGCCACCCAGCTCGGAGTCAGCGAAGAACTATTGAAAAGTCACACTAGTTCTCTCAAGTTTGTTGTTCAAGATATTACCGTAACCATAGGCACGTCACGAGCATCTGACTATTCCAGAACATCGACGACATAACATTACTTGATACAGGAGACCTTGTTGAACAGCATCCTGATATCGCCAAGGCCCTCTTGCTCATTGCAATCACACAGTTGTTGCCATTATTGTTGCCTGAGATCGGCGCATCACTTGAGGGATGGCTCCTTCGCTCACTTCTCCGCATGTTTGGATTTGGACCGCAAGGACCCATCAAAGGTGCGTTTTTGTATATTGTTGCGGTGCTGAGCAGCATATCATGGTGACATTCTAGGTGGAATTGCTGCTTGGTTGCAACGTTGGATATTTGGTGCAACTATCCCAGAGGGTAGTTGGTTTTCAGTACTCCAGCGCCTAGCCATGATCGGTACAAGGCTTTAGGTCCTCTTAAACCTGTTCGAGTTTTAGCAATCATCTGTTTCACGTTTGTACTTCACCTCAAGTGTATTCCAGATTTCACGTTGCAAACGTGCTTGCCTGTGAGCATGAAGTCTTCACGAAGAAGTCAAGTCTGGTTCTAACTTCTGAGTGCTCGAACCCAACCCGGTCAAGCAGTCCATGACCTTCCCTCTTCTATGGAAGTTTGTGCTGGCTGAGGGAGTTGACAGCGTGAGTCAATTGCCAGGAGAACGATATAAATCACCACATATAGAGGATTGCTTGGTTGGTCGCTTGAACACAAGGGACTGCGTTCGTGTGGGATCCAAGCGCATGACTTTGCGTAGGTGGGAATTCTACAGAACTGAATCAGCTTGTTCTTCGTTGTCATCAGCAGGTTATAAAACCCATCGGCTTTGATTTCACATACCTCCTGGTCTTGAATGCGGCTCCATTTGACTGCTGTGATACGAAATGCGAGGCAAGGCGGATGCAGCCTGCAGTTTGCGAAACGAGGAGCGTTCAAGTTGTAAAGCAGGACGTAAATTTAATCTACAGCCATGACATATTGGAACGAGGATATTGACATCTGAAGCCTATTGTTTCAACTTTATACTATGGTATGAGACACCGTAAATGAATGATGGGGTAAGGGCGTAAAGGAGATATCAACTGCCTAGAGGTCTATTTCTTCCAAAACAAATGAGTATATACAGCTACAATATTTCGAGTGTCCTGACATCCATCATACTTTGAACAGAATCCACATCATTGACTTGTGCAATGATATCATGATCCGTTGCGATTCTCTTATATTCTCCACTGCGTTGCTGCACTAGCAGGAATGCGCTGAATGGCTGTCCAAGGCGGACAATCAATCGCATTGCACGTTCGCTCAGTTCTTGATCAACCGAGCCCTGTCCTCTGGGCGATCTAGGAAGAGCAAAATAATCCATGCTCTCTGTATCACCTGGATCGTCATGTAGAAGACGACGATCCCAAGGACGGACGAGTAAGAATGATTGCCGAGTAGGTCTTCCTCGTGAAAACTGAAGCAACCTGTCCTCCGTGGTGATCTGCACGCCATGAAGCCCATCTGCCTTGACTTCATACGTGAAGTAGGCCTCCTGTTCTATGGGTCTTCGTCTGATTTCTGTGACAGGGAATACAATGCATGGCAGATGCAGCCGGCGGTGATCAAACCGTGGAGCTCTCAGGTGGTCGAACAAGCTGTACAACTTCAATGCTAACTCGACAATCACAGTGTCTTGCAGCGACGAGACCAATCTCTGCATCTCATCTTCAGATACGAATGGCAGCGTGTAAGGCGGGGCTTCGTATGAAGCGATATCGGCAGGCAGACAGCTGTTGAATTCGGATGATGTTCCGACCCAGTCCAGAGTAGTAATGTCCCCAGACACAGCGACGATCTCCTGCAAGAGCCGCCCGAGCGCATTTTGCTTCCTCTCCCCATACATGATAGGGAGCCGAACACCAAATATTCCAAATAACGAGTACGCGATGTCTTCCTCCACTGTGGTGACGCGTGTCGACGCCCATTGCAGTTTCTCACGGGCGTTTATCATTCCGGGATGGAAGGCGACAAGGGTCTGTACATCGATCCCCGTCGCATCCTCCAACTCTTGCATGATCTCAGCAGACTTCTTGTGGTTAGGTGAGTGGTCGTCAAGATACGGGGTCCAGTCACTTTGGTAGAAGCGGATGACTTTCGGAGCAAGGAATTCCGGTACGGTCCATCCTCGTGTATTCCATGCGCTCCTTGCCAGTGCGCCCGGCTTCGACGAAGGCGGAATATCCGAAAGGTATACCATCGTGAGCGCTGAGGTGCGATACCAAACGAACATGGAATTGAGGGATTTTTGGAGTTCGACGTTGTTAGCCTGGTCGATGCAACATGAATCGACCCACCCCCAGCGATACCCCGCAGCACGAGCAGTTTTGCAGAAAGACTGCAACTTCGTGATACTACCAATGGCTTTCAACTCATCCACAACTTTGTCCTTGATATCCTGCAGCAGTGGTTCCTGTCCTTCCCACCGGTGCGATAGCGTGACACAACGGAAGTACGTCGCTACGACATCTTTGATACATTCATTCCGGAGATCCACGTGCATCAATGATGATGACGACAGAAGTTCCTTGTACTCTGTGCTCCTTTTGAAGGTGGTGACCTGTACCTCTCGATCGCATAGGCGCCCAGTAAAGGTATCGAGCAGACGATGCGGGGTGTCCTTGAGTTGAGCCTTGATGGCCTCTTGAATGACTGCTTCTAATTCGGATGGATTTACGTATTGCTGTCGCAGCTCTGGAGAATGAGTTGATCACATTCGAGGATGTGGTTATCTGGGGGCGTACTTTGTGTTTGTGTATCAGAAGCATTTTGCAACTTGGAGAGCATCAATTTGAAGGCCTCGAGGGCTTCATCATATCGATGTGTGCCATGAAGTACTGTATGCTTCAATTGATAACCAATGTAAGATGAAGGGTTGAGTTCGATGACCTGCATATCATCAAAATGAATGTCGAGTACGAAATGGCAGCTGTCATTGCACCTTTTCCGCGTCGATGAGTGCATCATCCCATAGCATTTTTCCCGACCTTGCCCTACTACGGTTCGCAAAGATGGTATCAGTTGCCAAATCGAGGTCGATTGCTGCAGAGTAAAGCTCGATAGCTCTGTCATAATTACCTGCAGCAAGGGCATCATCTCCATCTGCAGCGAGGCCATCATCTCTGTCAGTAGCGTAGAGCCCACTAAGATCTTGCTTAAACGCTAAGTGAAATGGTGTTGAGAATTATGCCCGGTTGACATCATGTAGACTTGCCCGTGGACCAATCAAGGGAGCGTGCTTTTGTGGCCTCATCAGCCCTATCCATCATGTATCGGTATGCCTTGATGGCTTCTGGAAGTCTACCTGTCCGAAGGAGCGCATGGCACCAATTCTGGTGTGCAGCTCGCCACAAAGACTTGAGATCCCACCCGAATAGCTAGAAAAGACGCAGTAGCGCGTGAAAAATTATTTCCAGTTGCACTGCCATGAACTTACCACCGCGAAAATATCATATTTAGAATGGATTGCCAACATAGACGAGAAATGAATAGTATTGACAGCAGAAGTGAAGTGATCAACAGCTTCGTTATGACGCACTCCGTGCACACTATTTAACACATTCAAGCCTAATTGGACGTGAAGATAAGCCTGATGTGGGATGATCACAAAATTTAGTGACAATGCATGGTGGACTTGGCTGTGTCAAAACACTCACTTTCACAATTTGACAGGCAAGAGTATCGACATTGGGACAAGTGGTAGCTAGGTCTTGGACGCGCAGAATTGCTTCCTCATGTTCATTTGCGTTGAAAAGGGCGATGGCCTGACCGCTACCACGTGAGTGGCGACCACACGAGACAAGAATGACGCACCTTAATCAAGAGTAAGAGATGAGTTTTCTTGATATTTGTATCCACAAACAGGAACCCGAGGTCAAACGCTTTCATCGCGTTCTGGAACTGCCTTTTACCGCAGAGAGCGATGCCTTTGGAGATACAGCCAATCAAGGATGGATGGATGCTGATGCTCTATATGGCCATATAAGATGCCTGTGTTAAAAGTCATGACAGGACAGTGCATCTCACCTTGAGTGCGTCATCGAGTGCGCGGTCCCAGTCGGCTTTTTTCGCCATGACAAACGAGCGATTCGCATAAGAGTTATAGTCGTTGCTATTAGCATTTATATCTTTAGTGAGCAGCCTGTCAGCAGTAGACAAGTCGCCGGTTATGCATGCATTGCGAGCTGTTGCGTCGATAGCGAGGATCTGCATCACCCACGGTCAGATTGGAGGGTGAGAATGAAGACTAAAAACAAACCTCTGAATCAGACTGTTGAACCTTGGTATCAACATTAATGATCAATATGCAAGGAGACGAGCAAAGCACGGGAACTCACATTATCTGCCACTTGTTCCTTCGGGGCGTCTTCACGTAATACATCCTTGAAGAAACTGAGATAAGCAAGGGACGGAAGATAAAAAAAAATCTTACATATGATGCCTGGTCCTCGGGAACATCCTCAGGCAAAGGTACCGCCCACTTTGAGATCATTTTATCTTTTCCTCCGCTAAGAATGTGCTTGCCATCCGCGGAGAAGGTGACACAAAACACGTTATCAGTGTGCTTGACTATGGCGATGGTTTGATGATCCGAAAGCCGCCAAATGCGAACTTGGGAGTCATCAGATGCGGACGCAAGAAGGGTGCCAGTAGGATTGAGGGCGATCATATCGATATGTCTAGTATGACCCTTACAGGGTTCACCGATCTGATTCCAGGTTGATGAATCCCAGATCCGTATGGTGGGATCATCTTTATCACCAGCCGAGACAAGCTGTTTGGCATCGGGCGTCCACATGAGTGAAATATTATATGCTCCATTGAAAGCATAGTGACCCTCAAACTTTGCGATGCATTCCCTTGTGCTTGGATTCCATATTTGGATATTCTCGGTTGCGATAGCAAGATGTTCACCAGACGGCGAATACCGAACGCAGTAGACCCGGTTGCCACAATTGATTGGATTTCCTTGTACCTGCCATGTTTTTGTGTTCCAGAGCTCTGTTGTTTTGTCCCAAGAGCCACTCGCCAGCAATGTGCTGTCTGGGGAAAAATCAAGCGACCTTATCCTGTTGGAGTGGACTTTGATGGGTTCAGTGAGAGATTTGCCGTCTCTGTTCCAGGCGATGAGTTCTCCGCCCAAATCACCGCTTGCTATCCATTGCCCATCTCTTGATATTGCAAGTGCTCGTACTTTATCGCGATGCCCCTCCATTTTCTTCAACACAACACCGTCTTCCAAGTCCCATAAACAAAGTGTCTTGTCGCCCGAGCCCGTCACCATACGGCGTCTATCAGGAAAGACCGCGACTGCCACGATATTATCTTCATGACCTTTAAATGTTTGAGTAGCCGTGGTCATTCGAATAACGGGCTGTTCTTCCGTCATTCTGCTCGAGGTGGATGGCGTTGAGTACAACTTGCTAAAGAGCTTGTGGATATCTTGATCCAAGGTTCAGAGCTGGGTATATCGGGCCTTTTTATGCCAGCTTCAACCTGCCTCATATACTTATCATTAGACGCCCAGGACACGGGGCTTGAAATTTACACTGATGTGATGTGCAATCAATTCAGGGTCAGCTTCCGTCTCTTCATCTACTCGTTGGTCCGCCCTGTCCATCCCCCCATTCAATTCCACCGCCAACTCCATCATGTACGTACGATCAGAGAATCTGCAGGGTGGAAATTTTATAACACGGCAGAAACATACAAGCGTACGTAGCCCTCCGCTCGTTAATTAGCTATAATCGTCATCGATAGCAATATCTACAAGCTCTTGATTTCACGCATCGCATAATGCCCAATTGCATTCGTGTCTACGATCAGTGAGGAGGGCATGGAGAACCTGGCGCCGTTCAGGTTAGATACTTTGTTATCTAACGCGTTCTGCACGCTTACCTGGCTTCCATCCACCAACACAGTGGGCAATATAACAAACAACATCTCTCTTTATCGGTTCGATAGCATCTTCCCACAGGTCCCAAACTAGCTGCCTATCATCTCATTGGCATGCAACCACAACTTATCGGGCCCCTCAAAGACATAGTCGCAAACTTGAAGTATAACCAAAAATTGACCATCATCAGCAAGCCATTCGTCGTTGACGCAGATGCAACTGCCATAGATACTGCAGGTCTCGACGAGTGGACTATCAGTGGTCTGACAGGAAATATATGTATGTGTGCATGGCACGGAAGTGGCTCGCTAACTACGCTGTCTCACCCAAATAGCTCTACAAATCTGTAGATATCGCATATGAGCCACCTAGTCACAGGCGAGCATAATAGTATACGGATGCTCGCGCACGTCAAACACATGCACATGCACATGCACATGCACAAGGACAGAAGTACAGGCATAGAGTAGCATTTACTGCTACTACAAAAAAACAATGAGAATATCACATTACAGGGCCATGGTAGTGCGTCGGGCGAAGATCGGATTGGTACATTGGCAGTCAAAGATATCCCACTTGAATACTGATGGTAGATTGTGAGGAGATATCCCACTTGAATACTGATGGTAGATTGTGAGGAAGAGGGTGAGTATGCGATATGTTAAAAAGTATGACCCTGGACAGGAGGCTGGCGCGAACTGGACCTGAATCGGTCATAGGATCGTGTACTGTGTACGTACCAAGCCCGTAAACAATATTTACGTCGACCTACGATGTTGTGCAACGTGATCGAAGATTGTCTAAGCTCATGCTGAAAAAGATAGAGTGCCAGGTCATTACGTGCTCGATCATTTTTATGTAGGTGATCAACTTCAAGTGTCGATGAAATATAAATTCAGCGGGCGCTGCATCAAGTCACGACACAACCAGGCTAAGGCTAACCGTCACATCCTGTATTAGGTCAACTAGGTACCGGAGACTAGCACCAGCTAGTATTGTATCGTAATATACGACAAGGTAGAGGGTTCATCACTTATAATAGTGAAACATATAAATATCATAATATTGGGCTGTCCTGCAAACCCGATACTATTATATCGATCCAGGGAGTGTCGGTGGTGGGTAAAGGACGGTAGAAATATCAGCAGCTGCTTCGTAATTATCGAGACCCCCGCCTCCTAACTGTTCGGGTGTGAGAGCGTTATAGGCGGGGCACAAATCATCCCATCCGGCTAGAAAAGCATTTCAGCGATAGATATTTACTTTCTTCACGGACGACTTACGTGGTGTTTGGTTCATGTTTGTGCGAGTTGCTGAGGGACTTTCAGCCATTACCACGGCGAAACCACTGGATATGAAGGATTAGCCAGGTCTTTCGCGAGGACTTTCGCATACGTACACGTCGAGATGCCAGTCAATGTGACTGTTGGTTCAGAGTCAGCACCCTTATTGAGAACTCGATAGAAACAACATCATACCAATGCAAGAAC
Source organism: Suillus decipiens (assembly GCA_016695475.1). Taxonomy (NCBI): domain Eukaryota; kingdom Fungi; phylum Basidiomycota; class Agaricomycetes; order Boletales; family Suillaceae; genus Suillus; species Suillus decipiens. The sequence goes on from MU172970.1 coordinate 218,900, forward strand.
CAGGGGCCAGAATTGTCGGTCACCCATCGTATCACCATCTGTTGCCCTTCACTGCCAGCGCTAACAACATCCCGACGAACTGGGTTCGCGTAATTGAACGTGCTGTTGCCTGCGCTCTGTACGACACTGAAGGAATGCTAATAATCACATCAGTAACAGCCAGCCAGACCATGCCGTCCAAGTCGAGGAAAACTCACCCCGTGAAGATGGATGGGATGCTGGTACAACAATGTATGTCAGACAAGTAAGCATCGAATGATGGAATATACGTACGGGTCCACCTGGTCCAGTGGTCGACAATGTCAACTCTACCACTTTGTTGGCCTCGAGAACGATGACACTTCCATTCGGCATCAGATCAGTAGCTTCCTGAGCACCGCTAAGAATTTGCATTAGAACAGGGACGGTGGGGGCTGCGAACGAAACGTTGTTGACGAAGAAAATTCCGTTGATATTGGCAACCTGAAGATTGAGGTTGATATCAGCCGCCCCATATTCTGGAATGCCAGGAGCAGCAGGGTTGACCAGAGCATGCAAATTGGTCTCTTGCAATGGGTTCGTGGATGTAGTGTTGACCGTAGTTGGCTCGACGGTCGGGGCGCCTGCGTAGCGTAGAATAGCAGAGTTTGTTCCTCCCACAAATGATGCATTCGCCGTGTCAGGAAGGCTGCGTACCCAGTAGTTATCGACCGGTTGATCTGCAGTCACAACCACAGAGTAACGTTGACCCGCAAGGATCTGGAGCTGGTCCACCACTAGAGGCTCGGTCAGCTGTCCATCCGCTTCGATGACGGTCATGTTATGGCCATCGATGGAGAACTGGAAGTTGGAGTCGCATGTCATTCCGACGAGGCGGAAGCGGTACCGCTTTCCTTGCTCGACATTGATCACTGCAAGATCAGAGGCAGGCCCGCCAACATATCGACCGAGTCCATTGATGAGCGTAGCGTCAGCCACATTGCCTATGACATATTGCAAGACGGTGGCCTCGGCATGATACCTAGTAGTGCTAATTTAGTCGGCCCGACCTCCAGCGTTCACAAAACTCACCAGTCGGAAAGTGTGATCACGGTGCTTGCTGGCAACGCATGATGGTCAGAGGATTAATGCAAACCAAATTTCTGGCCCACCATCGTCAATGTCGTACATGTATGCCAGAGGGTCTTCGGGATCATAAATAACCATTGCTCCCCTAAGACCATCACACTGTTCCATAGGTCAGTCCTCTACGCGTATGCAAGGCAGGGGTGATACTTGCATATTGAACAGAATAATGACTGTGATACCAGAAAGTGCCTGCCTGGCCCTGTGCGGAGAAAGAATGCACATAAGAGTTGTTTGGCGTGACGGGACATTGTGTGATGGAAGTCGTCCCATCGGCATAGTTTGTTCCATTCTGGTAGATACCGTGAAAGTGCTGCGGCAAATACGGTTAAAAACTTGATCGACACCAATGACGATCCAACGCTGCTTACGACGCTGGTGGTCATGAACATCGAGGTGTCCGTGAGTTCGTTGGCTACCTCGATGGAAAAGTTGTCTCCCTATTATTAGGTCAGCGCTAGCGCATGACAATGAGGTCGACAGAAGTTCACCTTCTGCGCTGTGATCAAGGGTCCAGGGAATACGCCGTTAACGAGAGTTGCCCTGTTAAACGATCAGGAGCGAGCTTTGAAATCATGGCAATAGACTCACGAGCGTTGGTAGCCATCGGGAGCGATGGCCTTATTAGCTATGGTAAGTTTGGATTGAGGGCCGAGCACCCCACTCTGAGATAATGGATAGGATTGTGAACGAGATATTATAGCTGCAGTATTAATCGAAGAAATAAAAGAAGCAAATAGGATTAAAGTAAACATCACGAAAGAAAGGGCTCTCGCCAGGAGAGTAGTGAAATGAAGAAAGTGAATGTGATGAGGGGATACAAATCTCTTCGCAGCTTTTATCCTTCAGCGGTGGATAGTCTTGAGCGTGATCGTGTGATCACGCGGAACGCAGTCGCTCAATAACCCCATCGGAATCCAACTGTGTGCTACTCCAAGAGTCAGCCGACACGTCGAAGAATTTTGGCGTGCCATGTAAACATGACTCGGACACAGCATGAGATAATACAGGCAGCCATGGCAGCTGACCAACTCATAGCAGTGCTCGTACTAGGTTATGAGAGTAGTCCGATGCGGTTTTTCAAGAAGGATGTAGATAGCTGGCAGAGGCCCCTCGCCAAGCACACCGTGCGAGATAATCGGGCTAGAGTGTTTGAAAGAAATAATCACACGCTGTAAAAAAGCTGAGCACTGACCTGTTCAGTCCATGCGTCTTGAGAGCGATCAGAGCAGATATCGATGACATCTGTGTTAAGCAACAGTTAAAAAAATGAAACCGGGGAAATGGCGGATGTTTTATTCCGGTATCTAACCGATGCTGTGATGCAGAAGGTTAAAGTGCGAGTTATGTATCTGATCTTGTCAGAGCGCAGGACCACGCAGTTATCGGGGAGGAGACCAGAATAAAGCATGCTGTGCCTGCTCTGAGGCTCCACTCCCTTCTGGTCACGATGAAGAGCTTGGGTAACACCGATGCTAAAGTCAGACTGAGTGCCAATGCTACCTATTTAGTCGCACACGTCGGCTGGCTGCAGACCTGAGATACCGATAACGGTCATTTCTCGTGCGGCTATTGCAAGATTGCACACACTAGCATTAGTAGGCTAAATTGTAAGGGCTAGATTAGCTCGCAACCGAAAACCAAGGAATGCCTGACAGAGATCTGAGGGGAAAAAGATAGTCGGGACGAGAATTCTGGCGTTGCAAGAGACCTCACGGAGTGGGATATCAAGTCAATGTTGTGCCTTCCTTTGCAAGAGGATTAGTAGCATCAATGTACTGTGCTATGTCACTTGAAGCAATAAGGCACTGCGACGGCAGGATTCAGAACAGAGACTCTTCATCTCCGAGTGGGAGTGGCTTTGCCCAACGTGGACTTGAAAGAGAGGATTGAGGCCTGATTATCGTGGTAGGTGCCCATTGGAACCTTTGCGGCGGCCGAATGCGCACCAAACGGTCAGGCGCCTCCGCACAGAAATTTGAAAGGAAGCGGATGATTGTTGCGGCGCAGTCATAATGACCGAGCTCGGGTTATACCAAACCGAGTGCAGCGACGGACTCGTCAGCAATGAGAACCCGTCCACGGTTGCCAGCCATGCTATGGCGGTGACGCTACTGCGGTACGAATCGGATGAGCGCAGGCATGCAATCAGTTGAGTTATTATTAATCTAGAAGTGGAGCTGCCGTAGTTTGATATAACCATAACTGGAGAAGTGAACAATGAGCGCTCACGCTGTTGACCTACCAGTACCTGAGATGTGAGGAAACATAGACGCAAAGGTGTGAGTATTCCTACGGTATATTAGTGCGATATTGTAGCTAGGGATGAATTGACCTTAGTCTCAGATAGAAGACTGAAGGAAGGAATACAAAGTGCACCGGAAAAGTCCGGAATACTATATTTAGTGAGCGTTGATGTTGAACGTTGAGCTGAATCTATGGCCTTGAATGTCGAATTGTAACAAGACATTGCAACGGAACTGAGGACACGCCTAACATCCAAATGTCCATGCACGCGAGGAGCATGTGAGAAAAGTCTACAGTCTTACCTCCGTCAGCCGCTCGGCTGTGATTAGCGCTTGGATTTATAATGTGGATGAGGCTTAGGTACGGATGATCGATAATAAATATTAGTAGTACGATAACTAAAACAATCAAATTTGGCAGTGATGGTAAGAGGGACTCCGTCAGAGTAGTGACTGATTGTGATGCCGCATGCTGGCACAGGCGAGGACCTCGAGATACTACTCATATGGCGATAGTGGGCGCGGGATACAGGAAAGTGAAGATGGGAATGTATCATACATGCTTACTGAGAACAGGTATCTAGATCACAATTCCCCAGAGTCCATGACAAACTTGCCCACTGAGTGACTGTGTCAAGCATTCTCACGTTCTAATTTTGACAGTTAATCACGTGACAAGCTTCCGCCAAAATGCCTCATGAGATGAAACGGATGCAGGAAACACCATGATAAGGTTTGCAAGCTATACCTTATATAACGACTCTTGAACGTAACGCTCTGGTTCAACGTTTACTCGCATTCCGTGATCATGCGGCGAACTCGACTATCAGGGAATCTGGAAGACCGTATCCTCCTTTTTCAATTCATGTCTTCTTGGCTCCACAGCATCGTGATCGCACATCCAATACACTACTCCACGCGCCAGAACAAATCTTGCGCTATCAACTCATCCAAACACGCCACCCCATCGATTAAATGCTGTATCCGCAATACAACAAAATGTCTGCTACCGATATGAAATACACAAGCACGATCACCGCTTTTCATCGATATGATCTGTCAAGGCCTTAATTCCTCACATGGGGATACATTGCCGCCTCCTCTTTCAATCGACCGTTTAGGCTGGACCCTATACCACGAACAGTTTCCCCTGCGACCTGTCCATGCGGCGACATTCAACAGATGTCAAACACTGATGGGCCCAAAAGCCATGCTTATCCAGCACACACATTCGTTCACATATATACTACACTTTCAAGAATATGATTTCAGTAATTCTCTTTACAAAAGGAGTGGAGAGAAAAACAACAGTAAATATCATGTCTACACTCATCTCTGGTTTTAATTCATTGTACAAAACGTCCAAAGGTGAACGGACCGAGCTTGTCATTCAATTGGCATCTAAACGTCCCTTGGCTACTGTGGGAAGCGTTTCCTGGTAATGATCATAGACCGGACATAAGCGATCCCATTCATCTGTAAAGCAAATTAATAAGAGAAGCATAGATTCCTCACACATGACTCACATGGCACGGGGCTAACGTGTCTGCTGGTGTCAAAGGGACTTTCCGCCATCACCACCGCAAGACCGCTGGATTCAAAGGATTAATAATCTCGTTCACAGGAGCTTTATTTATACACATACGCTTGAAGGTGCCAATCAATGTGACTGTTGGTTCAAAGTCAGTATCCCCGAAAACTCGATAAAAATAATATCAGACCAGTGCAAGAACCAGGGACCAGAGTTATCGGTCACCCATCGGATCACCATTTGTTGCCCAGCGGTCCCGGCGCTGACCACATCACGGCGAACGGGATTCGCGTAATTAAAGGTACTGCTTCCCGCGCTCTGAACGACAGAAAATGCATGCTAATAATAATGAGTATCAGCCAAACATGCCTTGAATCAAAGTCACGGCAAACTTACCCCATGCATATGTATGGGATGCTGATACAACATATATCAGTCAGTAAACATCAAATGAATGGAAACGACGTACAGGTCCACCGAAACCGGTTACTGACATCGTCAACTCTATCACTTTGTTGGGCTCTAAAATGTACACACTCCCATTTGGAAGCAGCTCAGAAGGGTGCCGAGTTCCACTAAGAATTTGGAGGAGAACAGGAACGGAGGGGGATACGAATGAAACATTATTAACATAGAATAGGACATTATTGAGGGAAATTACGAGGGCGAGGTTGTGATCTGCATTACCATACCCTGGAACTCCGGGAGCAGCGGGATTGATTAGAGCATGCAAGTTTGTCTCTACCAATGGATTCGTAGATGGTGTCTCGGCCGTAGTAGGGTCGACCTCTGGGGCGCCTTCGTAGCGCAGGATAGCAGAGTTCGTTGCATTGACATAGGACGCACCCGCTGTATTAGGAAGACTGCGTACCCAGTAATTATCCACTGGCTGATTGGCTACTAGAACCACAGAGTAGCGCTGAGCCGCAAAAATCTGGAGCTGATCTACTACTAGAGGTTCAGTCAGCTGTCCATCCGCTTCAATGACAGTCAAATTGTGGCCATCGATGGAGAAATTAGCATAGGAGTCGCATGACGTTTGAACCAGGCGAAAGCGATATCGCTTTCCCGGCTTGACAGTGATCACAGCGAGCTCAGCCAGGGGTCCGCCAGCATAGCGACCGCGGCCATTGATAAGCATAGAGTTCGCAACGGGTACCGTGCCGATTAATTCTGGGGCCACAGTATGATACCTAGTGGTCCTGATTTAATCGAGCAGATTACCCGTGTTCATAAGACTCACCAGTCGGAAAGCGTGATTACGGTACTTGCTAGAAACACATGGTGGTCAGAGGGTTCATATGCACTAAATTTTCGCTCACCATCGTCGATATCGTACAAGTATCCCAAGGGGTCATGAGGATCGTAGATCACCAGGGGTCCCCTGACACCATCGCACTGTTCCATAGGTCAGTCCTCCACTGTGCCTGAAAGGTTCGAGTGATACTTGCGTATTGAACAGAATAATGACTGTGATACCAGAAAGTGCCTGTCTGACCCTTGGCGGAGAAAGAATGTAAAAAAGTGTGGTTTGGCGTAATGGGGCACTGTGTGACGAAGGACGTGCCATCTGCATAGTTCGTCCTATTCTGAAAGATACCATGCCAGTGCTGCCATCAACAAGGTTAGCTTCAACAGATATCGATGACTTGCTACTGCTTACGATGCTGGTAAGGAGGAACATTGTGTCGTCCTTGAGCTTGTTGACTACTTCAATGTCGAAGTGATCTCCCTATTGTGAGGTTAGCACTGGCACCCCACAAGGCCAACAAAAGTTCACCTTCTGGGCTGTAATCAAAGGTCCAGGAAATATACCATCAACAAGACTTGTTCTGTCAAATATCAGTAGTGACCTTTTAGTACTATTGTAATGTACTTACGAGCGGTTAAAGCCATCGGGAGCGATGTATCTATTACCGACGGTTATTCTGGCTTTGGGGCCATGTACAATGGGCTGTGATAATGGGTAGGACTCTGAGCGAGACACTACAGACGCGGCATTGATCGATGAGATGAGTGAAACAATTAGAAAAAGAATACGCATCGCGATTATCCACGATAGGTGGTGATGCTGTTGTTCGCGAGAGTAGTGCCAGTAGAGACTATTATAGTGCTCTTACAACATAGCCTTGTTGTCTTCCCGCTCAAAGCAGTTGGTACATTTCGACTTCATTAGTTAGCGCTGACGCAACTTTTATTATGCGGTATCGCATAGCCTTACAATGTTCTAGTTCAAAGCAATTAGCACATTTCGACTTCTCGGTGTGTAATTGCGATAGCACCGTAAGGGTCTGTCGGCGCTCAACTCCTAGTTACTATCAACGCCCGGTGTCACCGGTGTACTACTGCGGGATTTAGAAATTTAGCGACAACCTATCCATGCGTTCGAGAATGATGACATACCGCAACACCATAACTCGCAGTCTCAGACAATATCCAAATTAACTCGCGGTGAAACGGCTAGCCGACTCCATGCGTTGGTGTAATGATGCCACAGCACCTTGAATCAGCTATTCATGCACAAGAATGGAAGAGTCCCGATCACTGGTGTTCCCCTCCCGTCAATTACGGCATCTGTGCGAAAGCATCGGATTGGTGTTAGTGTCAGACAGGAATGGTCAAACGTTATTACTAGTATATGCCCGTGACAATAACGGTGCCGAATGTGTGCTAGGCGCATACTACGTGTCTGCGGTGATGACCAAAGGTTCAACGTTGTGCCACCATCGGATCGTGCATATTGGACTATTCGTCAACAATGAGCGTCAGTTCTCCGCTGGCGGACTATGGCATTACTAAATGCACGACCACAGATAGGCAGATAGTGAAGTTAACTTGGAAGGCACTGCACTATAACCGGTGATGTGCCGGGCCTGGTCTCAGATCCTGGGACAGCAAAGAGAAGAAAAACGAGACCAGAGTAGATCACGGTGGCGTATCAACAGAGAGGGGTGCATGGGTGGACAAATATCTCGTGCTGATGACCTGAAAAGGTGGCGACACGAGGCAGAGAGATATTTGTGGAATGATCGGTGTTCGATGATCGCGGATATCACGTCGATTCTTATCGAAGAAAGAGCGATTGCTTAGTACGCTAGGCTCCTTCTTTCCCGTTCCCGTTCACGTTATTATTACTTCCTTGGTGTCAAATTCCACTGATATCAGCACCCGAGCAAGTTGCCTCTCCAGCTCTTCATCAGGTAGAGCTGTGGTCCACCTAATGTATTATGTTCCAGTGTGTCGAAACGGATCACTTTGAGGGCCAAACTATGCGAGATCATAGCGCTTGTTCGACTGGTCCAACTTGAAGGTGACTCCTTGGGTGATACATAACCCGTTTCGTTCTCGCGCACGAGATATACGCCGCGAAGCCACCTTCATGAAGGTTCACGAGAATGCGGGGCAGGATTTCGCCTTGCACGGAGTGGCCAGTGACTGCACAGGGTGTCGAGTTTGTGTCTTTTCCGATTTGTCGGCTACTCTGCGATCAATTTTTAGCACCGAAATGCGACAGCTCGTAGATGGAAACAGAGTCGCAAGAATATTGTACACAGACGCAGCTATTTCTCGAGAAATGGTATTCTACCTCGAAGCGAGATACGAATATAGTGTGTTATTTGGTTGTGTTGTCAAAATTTGAATACCAGTTCTTTCCTTGGACGGTGTCGGAACCTGGTAGACTTTCGAGAATTTCGAATCTGCCAATTGCTATTCTGCCGCCCAAAACTATTTCTACCCCCTACACTACATCACAAGCACTGGACTTTGGCGCAAAATAGTTACCGGTAAGAATGAATGAGAATTTGAAAATTCGAGTAAATTTTATCTCCCGATAACCTGTACCTATTATATTAATACATCTTACATAGACTCTTGCCCATAAATCTTCTTGTTTTATGTCCACTGCCCATGGAGGATATAAGTACTAGCTATTCCGGGATTACAAATCCTCGTGCGTTAAATGCCTCAAATGGACAATATCCCCCCTTGCTTCTTATCCGGCTGAGGCTTTTTTAGTCCTACAGCAGGTGTAGACTGATCTTAGATAGTAATTCTGAGATTGTGCCTGCATGCTTTACCGGTCCCTTGAAGTACTTGGACTTGTGAATTCGTCAAGTCTCCTTATCACGTGATCTCATATTCATTTCCTGTCCGCGCCTTTTACTCATCACCATCACGCCACAATCACCGTCGTTGCGGTCTGATGTAACTCGTCGTCCTGGTGCTGGGCACTGCAGACTACCAATACTTTACATACCCATAGTACCAAGACCTTTGCCTACAGTAGACCTGTTTACCTGAGCCGATGTCTTCACTTCTCTCATCGCACGAACGCAGCACAAGGAACTATCAATGTTGTGATCCTTTAGATGTATGTATGTCTCTTTTTCTTATTTTATTTAATGATCGCATTGCAGGTCTCTGCTACATTTCACCTGCCACGCTGTCTCTTGGGGAACACCTCAACTGTGGGACATTTAGATATGAGAACGTCAGTTTTAATCACCTCTTATCGCATTTTCGACTCACAAAGACGATGCACCACTAGACGACGATGATCTCTGGGCAGAAGATGGCGAAGAGCATGAGTTGGATTAAAGGGTATCGGATTGCGGATTTATAGTCCTGAGGATCAGCAGTACTCATAACTACTGTACAATTAGAATGCACTGAAATATCTGAAATTACAAATTGATTGACCTGGCGGAGGGAACGAGGGAAGGACAAGATAAAGTTCAGATCAGATAAGCATGAGCATACCTTTACTGGAAGGAAGGAACTTGGTTTGGTCTTCATAAGAGCGTGGGAGGCTTGCAGGTATCTTGTAACACGATATGCGAGGCCCCGCAACGAGGGGTATCGGGTCAGCGAGGAGGCGTGGGAGGTTGGCAGTAGTGTCGCAGATGTCATCTATGACAACGTGTCATACTTGTGGGGCTCAGGCTGGTGAGGTCAGTGAGGCGGTGAGCCCTCCCGGGAGCCGCCGTGACTTTCTGGTTCTGGGCGCTTTTGCTGATCAGTGACAGCTCAGGCTGATGACGGAAACTTACGAACGTGAGGTAAGTCGATCAACGTTTGCACTTTTCATTGGTAAACAAGTGAATTGTAATTTCATGCCACCTGCCAGGATTAAAAGCAAACTGTTTCTTGCCACATTTTATCCGGAAGTCGAATCCTTGCACCCGCGATGACTCGGATCGCAAATACATCATCATTGCTTTTGCGAGGGGGATGTTTCATACGTGGCTAAGGTGCGTCATCGCATTCGCTAGCACATAAATATATAACGGGCTACTGAGTATGATATTACTTTGCAGTAAGCCATGTTCTTAGCTTTGACGAACCAGGAGAGCCAGTGTCAACAAGGATGTCGCATTCTTGTTGATACTGACTCTCCTGGCTTTGTCAATCACGACCTGGAATCGCCCATCGAAGCTCGCAATTCCTCCATCACCATCCTCCTTACTACCAGAAAGCTAAACTTCTCCAATCGTACTACTAACCTCTTGCAGCACGATAAAGCTCGTGTGGCTTCAGGAACAAAACGCATGGCAGACGTGCTGACAGCCTTCCTGTGCCAAGCAATTTTTTTTCATTACAGCGTAGCAGTTGGCATTGGCAGCTCCCCGACAACCTGTCAGTTCGACACTGAAAGACATGCGTCTACTAATGCGTTGTCGAACACAACTTGATTATCGACACAGGCAGCTCGAATACATGGGTTGGAACTTGGCGCTGACCCTTCATACGTGGCAACCGACACCAGCGTCATCCGTCTCATAACTACGTCGATCTGTTTCCTGCTTTCCGCTTGTCATTCTTACTCGTACCATAACCATCTTTCTGTTCACATTCCCCTTTGAACTCATACCAGGCCTTACAGTATGACCAAGGCAAGATTGGTCAGTACGTTGTTGGTATCTTTTCCAGCCCGTCACTAGGAATCCAGACAGCCATTTCGGAGAGCTCGCCTTTGGTGAAACTGACTATACCAAGTACATTGGTGATATTGCATACACGTAAGCTACCTCAGCTCCTAGATAAATGCAGACCAATAGTAATCATTTTGTTTCAGTCCTTGATTCGAACTCTTATCACCGCCATCTTCCCCGTATTGGACTATTGGAGTATCGATCAAAGTACTACCTACGGCCCCACGACGACCTTGGACTCCACTGCTGCTTTCTTTCCATTCCACCGGTGTGTACTCAGAGTGCCGCGTGTAATAAATTACGGTAGGGATGTGGAAAAGAAAGTGCCAAGAAAACTTAAAGCTTGATTTTTGTGAGTACTTCCCCACCCACAAACATGATGCTAGAATTGGGCAGAGTAAAGGTCACAGCTTGACAAAGCTATTCTATGACCTTCGGTTGTCGTCCACATAAGACAAGGACTCAGATGGCCTAGTAGTGGCGACGAGTGTGTTAAAGCCACCGGAAAGCGAGATCACCCTTCCACAGGCGCTCGCACAACTATCTGCGTATCAGTCCAAAGGTAGCGCCATATGCCTGGAAATGTGAAACTATTAGTGATATGTGAAGTATGTACTACGGAACTCGTGATTGTCTCATAAAACGAATGGATTTACAATTACTTCCTAGAGCCTGATCCCTCACCACTCATGCATCTTTCAATGAGCATGAATGTAGGTGCGCACCTCATCCTCCCACTCGCAGTGATATTCGTCAGTGATATCCCTCGTTCCTGCGTACGACATAGAGTCGAACGAGGTAAAGGGTTTGGTCGACTCGACCTCGAAGCCGGACGGGCTCGTCGGGCAGTCATCAGTCGTCGGGCAGTCATCAGGGTCATCGAAAGGTTCAATATCGTCAAGGTCCACCTCGATTGTCTCAGTCCACCGACTTGGATCATGAACGTTACCCTTCTGTGATTCTTGGATTTTACGGAACTTCTCTTGGTGAAGAACTATGCGTCCAGCCTAAAAAGTGTATGAGGAAGAGAATGATCGCCTAAAGTCTCGCACTCAACAGCAAACCAAAGGCAGAAAAACAGTACGCTAATGAAATCCAGTGAGCAGAGAAACCTGTGGTACATGCAAGACTTACTAAAAGACGATGTTTCCACTCATATGTGTGTTGATGACACGCGTAGTGCAAAGAAACATAAAGATGAAAATCACTGGAGCGATGGCGATGAGCATATGAGCAAATAATAACACAAAACCTACTTATTATCGCAACGGTCGTACAGCTACCGTCGCGGACCGCAAGCTTGAGCCAAGTACGCGGAGTTTCTGACCAGCTCGACGTGCTCCCAAAGAATCGCCATAGCATTGTAACAAGGATGAGCATAAAAGTTAAAATGATTGAGGCGCTGGTTCTCAACTCAGTGATCGGATATACAAAAGTGTGAACATCCTCACGCAATATAGATCCGACTATGATGAGGCGAGGTTACGACGCAAGTGGGCAAATAACTAGTGCCAGTTATAAACAATCGAGTGTTGATTGCCAAGGCAGCAGACTGCGTGCAACCGAAGATGAACAAGAGTATACGGATAGTTTCGTTTTGTTTGTACATCTTGTACACTGTAATGAGGGCTAATACACAGTCACACAGAGTAAGACCGAAAGTCACGTACCCCGCAGCATGAGTAATAGCTCTACTGAAAGCAGCAAACACTGGATCGTCGCGGCCTGGTATAAAATCCATGCTCTGCAAGTTAACGGACTGTTGGGAACCCCCGAGACCATCCTAAACGCAAACCAGATGTTGAAGCTAGAAACAAGAGTAAGCATGCGGCCTCAAGTTGCTGAACTGCCCACCTTTGTCCAGCTAAACCGGCATACCTGGTCACCACATAAATCTTGGATTCTGTGGTCTTCCAAAATCGCCTGTTCTCCAGAAAAAAATGCTCATCGATAGCGTTTATTGATTCACGAACAAGTGCTTACGGCCAGACCAGCCTAATTTCATCGGATAAAAACCAGATATACTCGAGGACCATGAATGCAGTTAATGTCGCTGACGAGTCTAAATCAAACTGAAAAAATGTTCAAATAGCGATTGGAACGCACTTGTTATGATAGTAATGTTGCGTGCAACAGGATCGATGGAAGGGGACATCACCGTGAGGCGTGAGCAGACACCGGCAACGCCAAGTAAAGGAGAGACCAAAGTTGAACAAGGAAGAATAAAAAAAGTGGCAGGTCCGAGACTGCCCCACTGCAAAGTTGGACAGTCAGAGGAAATAAATACCAAGCAGTTGGTGGAAATATAAATGTATTCGTGGGCAGACCCGACGAACCTATGATCACGACCCTGACGAAGTATTGACAAGATGCCATAAGTGCGCGCACTAGACTTGGAGCCGAAAAAAAGGGTCCGACTCAGTCATGTTTCTAATATCTGTTTCACCGAGTCGGAGTCAGCTAAATCTAAAGCAAGTCAAGAATACTAAAACTGTGAAACTTTGCTTACTTCGAAATTCCGAATCGCGGGCTGCCGACTCGAACGTGACAGTGCTGGTTAACTAGTAGCTTTGGAGTAACCCAACGGATATCCATCGTGATATATCGTTTGCTGCTCAAAAATTATGTCCCCCTTGAATTCGGCCGGCTTAACATAGGGTACACAATGTGGGTCCACAATTATCTGAGTTTGGCACTATTATGTAACGAGGCACGAGCAAAAGAATAGAGCAGCGAACAAGAGACGCGGCTCTTGCTTTCGTGCCGAGTAACTTTTGAAATTCGCTTAACACCTTTTGAAACTCGCTTAAACGCTTTAAACTCCCGGCTAAAGCCTCAACAAACGGCACCTCAATTCAAAGTCAGGCAAGTGCTGCAGGGCGGAGTTTGAAACGCTATGCCTCCTGCTTGTCAATGTGTGCGTCATTCTGCAAGACTTCAAGCTGATGCTCGAGTGCACTCGAAGGCCGTGAATCCTCCAGCACCTTCTATGCCATCCTCTGAGGGACAATCCAATGCCCCATCTGAATCATCTGTGCCCAGACTTGCTATCCAATGGCAAAGTGAAAGTGCCCTAACTGATGTGCTAGTGAACTATTTAACTACTCACCCTGCTGATTGCAGGATACTCTTCTATTCCAATGGGAAAAAAGCCATGTCCCCTGTTGATGATCGGCCCTCAGGCTTGGACAAAGGGCAGATCTGCACCATTATTGCTAAGGTTATCTTTACTGGCCATCCAAAGTATGGGCAAGCATGTGTGCACAATCAGAAGAAATTCCACAATGCAGTCTCCAATCACATCACAAAGTAAGTTTTTATTTCTCATTTGTACATACTGTCATATACCGGATTCTACACCTGACTTGCACTATAACATCCTGCTCACATCCACATCCATCCAATCCCCACTCAATCCAGTTCACATATCTGTTAGAGATGTGCTCGGAGGGTTAATGGATCATAAAGGGCTTTGGCCTCAGCTCATGCACTGTGCCCCTTACCCGAGTATTGCCCCTTAACTTCGGATGAAGTCCTAGGGAGAGTTCTGGTGAAGTCCAGATGTAGTCTGGACGAACTCTAGGGCAGGATAGCTCAATAGAGCTCCAAAGGACTTCCGGATGAGCGCAGGAATGTGCCGGAACTATTCTTGGATGATAGGGGATGATGACAAAACTATTTGGATGAAGTCCAGAGTAGAACAGTGAGGGATGTTACAATAGGATGGAGGATAAAATAGGACTGGACCGTAGGACCATGTCATATACCGGATTCTACACTTGACTTGCACTATAACATCCTGCTCATATCCACATCCATCTAATCCCCACTCGATCCAGTTCACATATCCGATCCGATACACTCATCCGATCCATATCCAATCTGAGACACTCATCCGATCGAGATCCGATCTGAAACACTTGTCCGATCCAGATCCGATCCAGATCCGATCTGAGACACTCATCCGATCCATATCCGATCTATGTTCATATCTGGACCCATTCCTGTGCACCTGCACATTATCCTTTTTAGGATATACCTGTGCCACCGGCTCTCGGTCATCCCTGCCTTCACCTCTTGGTCATCTCTGCCTCCGGCTATCGGTTATCTCTGCCTCCATCTCAATAAGTGGTTCCGTACAAGTTTCATCTCCGAGTTCATAGCCTGATGTTTTGCTGTACTTACTATTATGTTTCTGACATAGCCTTGGACTATGCTTACTTACCTTCCGGCATGCTACCTACAGTATATAAACTTGTAGTACTACTCCTGCAGACCTCAGTCTGATCATTGCTTGTATCCTTACTTATCCTGCTGTCTATATAACTCTGTTTCCATTCTCACTTGGGCTCCAGCCCTTGTAAGTCTCTGGCTCTGGACTATGGGAGTACTCCCTAGTCCGGAGCCTTGACTCTCTGTCCTATAATCACTTTCGGACTTTGTCCGATTGTAGTCTGTCTTCCGTTCCACCTTCGACTCTACCTGCGGTAGTCTTCCTCTGTTAGTTTCTACTTCAGACCTTGTCCGAAGTAGTCTACACTTTCTCTACTTCACATCCGGGCCTACTCCTCCATAGTAGTTATACCACTTCATCCATCCATACACCTATCCATCCATCTGTCCATCTGTCCATCTGTCCATCTGTCCATCCGTCCATCCGTCCATCCATCCATCCGTCCATCCGTCCATCCGTCCATCCGTCCATCCATCTACCCATCCATCCATCCGTCTATCTATCTGTCCGTCTACCCATCCATCCATCCATCTATCTGTCTGTCTGTCTATTCATCCGTCCATCCGTCCACCCATCTGTTATCCACCCAACACTCCGCTACTCCTGCTCTCAGATCCTTGGACCTTCGGATCCTCATACCTTCGAACCTTCAGATCCTCGTACCTTCAGACCTTTGGACCTTCAGACCCTTGGTCCTATGGTCCTATGGTCCAGTCCTATTCTATCCTTCATCCTATTGTAACATCCCTCACTGATTTTACTCTGGACTTTGTCCAAGTAGTCTTGTCATCATCCCCTATCATCCAGGAATAGTTCCGGCGCATTCCCGCGCTCATCCAGAAGTCCTTCGGAGCTTTATTGAGCTATCCTGCCCTAGAGTTCATCCGGACTACATCCGGACTTCACCAGAACTCTCCCTAGGACTTTATCCGAAATTTAGGGGCAATACTTGGGTAAGGGGCACAGCATATGAGCTGAGGCCAAAGCCCTTTATCATCCATTAACCCTCCAAGCACGTCTCTAACACATACACTGATCAAATCCCTCAAGTCTCAGATCAAAATACAAAAGGCTTAAGACTCGATTCAGTGATACAGGTGCTGGTGTAATGCCGCTTGATGGGATGGCTACAAATAATTTGCTAGGTGAGTCTTTTGTCCCATTGACTTATTTCAGTTGGCTTATTGACCTTCTAGATGCTGTTCTTGTTGAGCTCCTGTGGTACACAGAGCTCAATGCAATATGGCACTCCAATCCATCTATGGTGGCAAAAACCTGTTCATCTAAGCCTGGTATTGACCATGCTGGTGCCTTTTACTTGCTTGTCCAACCACATGGGGCTGGTCCCTCTGCTGGTGCTCACAACACATCTCCTCCCACCACACAACCACCTGGAGTCCCTTCAGCTGTACATCTGTATGGTGATCCCCCAATCAATCCACAACTGCATGCTCCTGCTCCCCCCTCCCCCCCTGGTAAAAATCTGCCTCCAACACACCTTCATGGCTTGTGTAATTCCCCTGATGTCAAAATTGAGGACAATTTTACACCTTCAAATGACAATGCAAGTGGCCCTTTTACTGCTCCTCTTGGAGACACTTTAGACCACCTTGACGATGATGATGACAATGACATCATGTACGATGGTACTGGTACTCTCAACAGCCCTCCCCGAGTTGCAGGGAAGAAATGGCAGTTTGCTACATCACCCTCTCCTCCCCCTGATGCCCTCCAGCCATTTGAGATGCCTGTCAAGACCCCGACATCATTTTATGACAGCCGCTCAACATTTGGTGCCCAATGGCCATTGAGCCGGGGGGGTGATGCAAGCTACCATCAGACATGGCATGCAGCATGTCAACACCTTCATCGACATCATGCAATACAACACCATCATCAGACTACCATGTGTCTCCAACTCCACAGACCTCATTGCTGCCAAACAGTGCGGCTGGCTCAAAGAAAAAGGCCAAATCTGATATCTTGCAGCAGGTAGACTTGGTCCAGGATGAGACCAAGAGCTTGCAATCCAGCACCATGTCACTCCATGAGAACAAGCATCAATGCTTCCTTGCAAAGCTTGAAGCAAAGAGTGAGCACCAATGTGACATGAAGAAATATGACTGGCTTCGTGCCACCTGTGAGCATGAGTCCAATCAAGCCATTCTCAGCCATAAGCACCAACGGGAGGACAGAGATTCCAAGATTCACCTTTGCAAGGTAAATATACGGGTGCATGAAGCACACTCCCTTGTGCTTGACAAGGAGGCCGAGACTCTCCAGCTTAAAATTCAATTCCAACAGATGATGCAGGGCAACAGGGACTTAGCATCAGATTTGTGAGCTCATTCATCATCATCGTCATGTTTTTTTTGTCACCGTCATATCTTCTTTGTCATCATTGCGTCTCATTTGTTGTTGTCGTTGTTGTCGTGTTTCGTTCATCGTCATCATGCTTGGTTTGTCATCGTGGTCATGTTTCTTTCATATGTCACATAGCTACATACATACACTCATGTATATAGCATGCTTTGAATATTCTAAGTCTTTGAATGTCCGACTGTGTGCCGAAGTTTACCGAGCATGATTCAACTGTTGTTGAGCGAGTTCTTTCAAACCCTAGCCGGGAGTTTGAAGCGTTTAGCCGACGTCTAAGCGAGTTTCCAAAAGGTTTTGAAAGTTACTTTGAGCACCACTATTATGTAAACTCAGACGAGTCCAATTCAACGCCTCGCTTTGCTCCAAACAAGTGCAACGACCCAAGTCACAGCGAGGTGATCCCACCCGCCCTAGCAGCCCAACTCTCTTTTAGTGTAGGTCTCTCTCTCCTCGGGGCCGGAAAGCGCTGCGCACCTTCGCCCGAAAACCTGTCACCAACCTCTAATCATTCAGGTTCACAGCTCAATAGTTAGTGATTACTCACAATAACCCTCATGTCTCCGTCGACACCTCCACCGCATAGGCAAAAAAACCGTCCCCGTTCTGTGCACACTGTCCAGGAAAAGAAGAAACAGTCCTCCACTATCTCCTTGACTGCCAACAGTACTGCCGCCAGAGACATGTGCTAACGAGCACACTCGGACGCAAGGCCTCCTCCCTCTCCTTCCTGCTATCAGATTCAAATGCCACCCCTCACCTCACTCGCTTCGTCAATACGACAGGAAGACTTCGTCAAACCTTCGGTGAAGTACCCCTACCTCGGAAACCACCAGACTGATATAGTGCCTGACGTTTAGTACATACATATCGCCTGCATGACACTCTTCACCCCCCCAAACCACCACCCTGCACAACTAATCACTCGCCTACATGGAATCACCCGTCAAAATTGATCAACCGGATGTACCAGAAGCTCCTCGCAGTACATAACGAGCTCACCTCATCCAACTTGTAATTATACCAACCAATTCCTGTACACGCTCGCATTTGGCGACCTTACGTGTTTAACATATGTATCAGATAGTCGCTTCTTCTGCATGTTACTTAAAAGTAAGGACTACAAAAGCAATACAGTGCGTTTCCCGATCCCACACATTATTACAAAAAGTATATATGTGCTAGAAACAGTTAAGTACAGTTGTATAAGTTTTGTGAGAAACAAAAGGAACCTGGTGGAAATGTAGCAAGAACATGCAAAAGGGATAATATATATTCCTCTGCTCGCCCGATATATCAGCACTTGTAGTGGCTACGCTGTCAAAAGAAATAAAGACATGTCCTTCCTTTCAAGTTTGCCAAAATGATAACAGGGCGATTGCTTAATCTAAGCCTCCCCCAGCCACCTCGGGAAGACCTCCCTTGTAATTATCGTAGATTGGACATAGGCGATCCCATTCATCTGTAAAATAGTTCACCAATAGAAGGACGGATTCTTCACATATGACCTACATGGCACGGGGCTCACATGTGAGCCAGTATCTTCGGGGCTTTCCGCCATCACCACGGCAAAACCGCTGGATTTGAAGAATTAGCCATTTCGTCCGTGGGAAGACTTATACACATACGCTTCAAGGTGCCAGTCAATGTGGCTGTTGGTTCAGAGTTAATGACCTTGACAACTCGATGAAATAATGTCATACCAATGCAAGAACCAGGGGCCAGAATTATCGGTCACCCATCGGATCACCATTTGTTGCCCAGCGTTCCCAGCGCTGACTACATCACGGCGAACAGGGTTCACGTAATTGAAGATACTGCTGCCTGCGCTCTGTATGACATCAAATGTATGCTGATAATCATGAGTACCAGTTAAACATGCTTTCGAAGTCACGGCGGACTTACCCCATGAAGGTGTATGGGATGCTGTTACGATATATATCAGTCACGTAAATATCGAATGAATGGAAAAAAAACGTACAGGTCCACCTGGAGCGGCTATAGCAACTGTCAACTCTACCACTTTGTTGGGCTTTAAAACATACACACTCCCGTTTGGGAGCAGCTGAGAAGGGTCTCGGGCTCCACTAAGAATTTGAAGTAGAACAGGAACAGGGGGGGATTGGTATGTGACATTATTGACATAGAATCGTAGGTCAGCGGCGGTAACCTCGAGGGTGATGTTATAATCTGCATAACCATACCCTGGAGTGCCAGGAGCACCGGGATTGATTAAAGCATGCAAGTTTGTCTCCAGCAATGGGTTCGTAGATGGAGTCTCGACCGTAGTAGGGTCGACCTCTGGTGCGCCTTCGTAGCGCAGGATAGCAGAGTTCGTTGCATTGACATAGGACGCACCCGCTGTATTAGGAAGACTGCGTACCCAGTAATTATCCACTGGCTGATTGGCTACTAGAACCACAGAGTAGCGCTGAGACGCCAAAATCTGAAGCTGATCTACCACTAGAGGTTCAGTCAGCACTCCATCCGCTTCAATGACAGTTAAGTTGTGGCCATCTATGGAGAACAGAACGTTGGAGTCGCATGAGATTTGCACCAGGCGCAAGCGATATCGCCTTCCCGGCCTGATATTGATCACAGCGAGCTCAGCATGGGTTCCGTTAATATAGCGACCGTGTCCATTGATAAGCATGGAATCAGCCCTAGCTATCTGGCCGCGCAAATCGGGGGCTAAATGATGATACCTAGTGGTCCTGATTTAATCGAGCAGATTACCCGTGTTCATAAGACTCACCAGTCGGAAAGCGTGATTACGGTACTTGCTAGAAACACATGGTGGTCAGAGGGTTCATATGCACTAAATTTTCGCTCACCATCGTCGATATCGTACAAGTATCCCAAGGGGTCATGAGGATCGTAGATCACCAGGGGTCCCCTGACACCATCGCACTGTTCCATAGGTCAGTTTTGTACTGTGCATGCAAGGTTCAAGTGATGCTTGCATATTGAACAGAATAATGGCTGTGGTACCAGAAAGTACCTGCCTGGCCGTTGGCGGAGAAAGAATGTAGAAAAGAGTGGTTTGGCGTGATGGGGCATTGTGTGACGAAGGACGTCCCATCTGCATAGTTCGTCCTATTCTGAAAGATACCATGCCAGTGCTGTCGTAAAAAAGGTTAGTTTCAACAACATCGATGATTCGATGCTGCTTACGACGCTGGTAAGCTCAAACATCTTGTCGTCCTCAAGCTTGTTGACTACCTCAATGTCAAAGTGATCTCCCTATTATGAGAGGTCAGCACTGATGCTCCACAAGGAGGTTAACAAAAGTTCACCTTCTGAGCCATAATCAAAGGTCCAGGAAATGTGCCGTCAACAAGAGTTGTTCTGTTAAATATCAGTAGTGCTTTGAGTACTGTGGTAATAGAAGTACTCACGAACGCTTGAAGCCATCAGGAGCGATGATTCTATTACCAATGGTTATTCTGGCTTTGGGGCCATGTACAGCGGGCTGTGATAGTGGGTAGGAGTCTGAGCGAGACACTATGGATGCAGCATTAATTGATGAAATGAGAGAAACGATCAGAAAAAGAATAAACATCGTGATTATCCACGATGGGTGGTGATGTTTGTATTGTTCGCGAGAGTACTGCCAGTAGAAACTGTTAAAATGCTCTTTCGGCTTTTATCCTGCAGCAGTAAATAGCCTCAAAATTGTCCTGTTCGAAACAGTTGGTACCTTTCGACTTTATCGGTGTGTTAATGTTCTCGTGGCTTTGACATTCAGTTGAAGTGTTCCTGTTCAAAATAGTTGGTACCTTTCGACTTATCCACGCATGATCACACCACATGACGCTTGATCAGTGCTCCGTTTTCAACGGTGTACTGCTCTGAGAGTTAGTGTTCTAGTAATGATCTGTCAATGCCCTCAAGAATGACGACATACCACGAAACTATGACTCGGACATGATCCAAATAATTCATACTGCGAAACGGCCGACAGACACTAGGTGTTCGTGCTAGGATGCCGCAACAACTTGAATCAACTCTTCATGCACAAGAAAAGAAGAATGTTGATCCCTAGTGGTGCCCCTCCGTCAAGCACGGCGGCTGTGCGAGAGTATCGGACTAGTAATTGTCGGAGAGAAATGGTCTCACACTATTTCTAGCACTATATGCTTATGACAAGCGGCTTCGCCGACTTTGTACTAGGCACTTAGGTGTCTCTGCACAGAATTTTGAAAGGCAACTACTGGCAGTCTTGATGACCAAAGGTTGCACCACTATCAGATCGTGAGCTGAAGTGACATCGAGGACTTGTTACCAATGGAAAATCAGCTCTTGACTGGCAGGCTATGGTAGTGACTGCAATACCGAATGCACGACTGCAATCAAGCAGATGCCATAGGGAGGTATTTTGGAAGTCCGGCTGCCGCTGTAGTGACTATAGTTAGCGATGTACCAGGCCTGGCCTCAGGCCCTCATAAGCCAGGCCCATGATAGTGGCTTGGACCTGGCTTCACAGGACTCTGCTAACTGGTCCATAACTGAGGAAATACCGAGCCTACGAGATCACGGGAGACATTATTACACCCACGGGAACCTGAGGACAGAAGAGAGGATCAAACAGTGGCGCCAAAAAGTCAAAGGATTGAATCCAAGGTGCTCATGACCCGATATTTTCTGAGAGGATTGCGGCGAGACGTAACCCCGATCATACCTGGATCGTGTTCAAATTTGTCAGGCAGCTATCCAAAAGCACCAAACCTCGATTCACCGTAGTTTAATGTTGTCCGCAAATTTTCTACGAAGGAAAGGGATGTCCCAGGGAGAAGGCTTTTGAGCTGCTACTACTAAGTAGACATGTTCTAGGAATACTAGAGGGGACATTTAATTGCTCTGTAATCTTGCGTTGATAAATGTACGTCGCATGTGGCATTGGTGAAGAATAGTCGTGACTCTGAGTAGTCACTGTACGTCGTAATTGTACCGGTTCAACCAACTTCAATCCGCGACTTATTTGAAAGTCCGTGCTATTTGTCCAAATTAATGTTACATAATTACATGTATATCTAAACGTCAGCTATCCGTAAATTCGTGTCATACTCAGGGCACTGGGGAAAAAACGAGAATACACGAAATGAGAATGTGGCGCGAACCTCGAGATTCGCGCCAAATGTTTGTTATATTCTAATCAAGTTACAAAGAAATTAAAATGCAAAGAGAATGATCACATTATCATCGTGTTCTCATCATATTATGGTCGTATTCTGGAGGACATTCTCACTCGTTGTAATTTCAAGGGCCCGCTTTAGGTACTGCGCGTGCGCACCCTGATATGCGTATATATGCTTATATATGCTTGGGATCCGCATATCAAAACTTGTTGCAACGAATCCATAGCCAGCTGAACATAGCGAAGAGAATACCATATGCATTGCATGTCTATGTACATATAAACAGAGCTCGATCGTGCTGCAGAACGACCAATACTAAGCCCGCTAGCCTCGATGAACGCTGCGAGTGCAAACAAGAATCGCCTTGATGCTACTGTTCTTGGCCTTGCCGAGCTCACGAAGACAACAGACGAGTTCTCCGAGAAAACAGAGAAGAAGATCCAAGTCCTGTATGTTGAAAATAAAGCACTGAAGACCGAGAACAAGGGTTTGAAGAAGCGGTGCACTGATTTGGAGGAGCGCCTGCAACGGGTCACCTAGAAATTAGAATTTATGTATAGTTTATACCTATTTTGTGGCCCGAACTTCAACTCGGAAACAGTAAGATCTCATGACAAGAATTACTACCAGCATGTATTGTACTGGTCGAGCTCCTGCAGTGGTGGCAGAAAAGATAGTTGTCCAATTATATATGAACATGAGTTGAAGACAAAGTAAGCAACCTATTACAGTTGAAATGGTCATCATGCATAAATCAAAACAAATCACTAGAAAATCATTCTTGGGTGCAAAAAAATATACATTGACAGCAATGCATGGACCAAGTTCATTTTATGAATGAATGGCTGTGCGTATTTCGAAAAGATTATGCAATATGAGCATTTCTACTGCATACCCCAACGTCAAACAAGGACCACGTTTGTAGCGTTAGCTGCCTGCTGAGTGTTCTTAGACTTTAGTCCTCTAGTCATCAATGAGATCCAGAGGGTCTCC
>MU172970.1:259221-277406 GCA_016695475.1 Suillus decipiens
TGTGCACAGGGAGCACGCTGATCTTCGACGGATACACAGTCATGTCAACCATGAGCACAAGTTTATCGCTGAAGGTAGGGAACTGCTGCTGTGCTTCACGGACATGTGTTTCCACGTCCTTGGTCAATCCTGAGATGGTACTGGTTTCGAAGCCTGCGATGACTTGAAGACTCTGACGGATATCACGTGATCCCCACGGCCCTGATGGCGATTTAACCAAGAAGTATAAGACGAGGATTGAAGAGACTCACCAACGGTGCATCTCAGAACTTGGCACCACTTCTTATGTCCATTACGCCAAGCGGTCCTTTGGCATTTCTCCGAGCAATAGATTGATATCAAGCAGCCTGAGCACCGACGCTTTTTGCAAACAAACTTAGATGCTCGCATCGGACACTGGCACGAATATCAGCATCCGCATCATGAATAGAGATGATTAACGTACTCCTGGACCACTGCACCTGTATTCATAAAAGTTTATAAACTCCGCATTGCGATATTTCATGGCATCGGCAGTAGCTCTCAGAACGACGTGGAGAGCAGTCGCCAAATCTTTGTTGTGTATCTCTGGTTTTTCCCTAGGAGCATTCTGAACGAGATACCGGTGTCGGCAAATAGATACGACAACCCTGTGGTATATGCAAAATGTGGCAAGAAGAAAGAGTAACTTTGTGTCACCCTGTGGCTGATTTCGCTGCCGGTTGGGGTGAGGTGGGCAAGCAACCCCCTTCGCCAGTGTTTGAAGAAGGCCAGCATCGATTGCCTGGCATACAGCTGTTACTCCGTCATCTGCATCGCGAATAGCAGATTCGATGTATGAGTACCCCGACCACAGAACATTGTGCCTATTCGCAAGTCCCATCTGTGGATGAAAATCCAGTCCCTCGCTTCCTTGCACCAAGATCTTTGGCGACATCTGATTGATCGCATCCACCACCGTGCGAATCGAACCTTGGCGAATAAGCTGTGCGCGGCATGAAGGATCTCGGCGGCAAATAGTCGAGAGAAACCAGAAGGAATAATGGAGACCAACAGTGTAGATATGAAGTTGATTCACGTTTGGATCGCGTGTCGTCCACGATTGAGGTTCTGCCACAGCAACAGCATCTCTGGTAATCCGACGAATGTATCTGAGAAGGGTGATCACAACAGGCTTCACCCCGCCCGCAGCATGGACATAATTCGATACCGGAAGGGTGATTTTATCTGAATCTTCAGATTCAGATACGCACACAAAGTTTGTTAGCGCAAAAGACGCCCGAATCATGGGAACAAGGCCGTCCGATGTAGTTCCAGGGTCGCCTGGGAGTACATCTCCCCTGATGTTTCCAACCAATATCCATAACTGTGCAATATAGTGTTGGACAGAAACAGAAGAACGAAGGATATGACGCCCTTCTTTCGATCTCGTGCAGATGATTGTGAGCGGACTAATGCACATTTTTGCAGCATCGAATACGTTGCAAAGGTCGGGGCGCGGAGGAGTAACTGAGACATCATAAGGAGGAGGGAGGCAATTTCGAGCGAAGAACCGCATCCACGGATATATTTCGTCCCATCTCCTCACCATATACTTTGTCATAGCATCATCCCCACTACGATCAGAAGCTAAAGGCACAACCGTGGAAATCTTCACCAATCCCATAAGAGCCCACTTCGCGCGCATGACGTCAGGAATAGTCTTGGGATTGATGTAGTTTGGAACTTGAACTGAATTAAGCGCTGCATGAAAGATGGGCACCAAGCAACAAAAACGGGAAGCATTGCTGAGCGGGATAAAATCAGACAGCTTTGCCAGGTCTGCGGTGGATCCTTGTAGAGCCTTCTTTGCAGTGATCTTGGGTGCATGTTAGTAATGTAACGAATTAGCATGGTAAGGGATCTAACTTGGGTTGCCACCGGCAGAGACTTCAATGCTAGCATTTCGCCCACACTGAGCTGCAAGCTTGATCTCATTCCAACCAATGACATGATGGGCGGGGAGTACAGACTCTAAGAGCGTGATGGGCTTCAGCAGGGGACAGATGGAAATTCGATGTTTGGCATATAACTCGAGCTTTTCGACCGTTATCATGATGCCGTGGTTAACACCCCAATTACAAAGGCCTCGTGCATGTGTCCCATATGAGTGCGTAAGATTCATTAAGCGGCCTTACTCAAGCTAATCATGTCTTCCGCTATGAGAAATAAAAGGACCACTGTCACGGTAGCTTGTATAAGGCATTGTTGTTGTAATCAGGTTTGCGTTTCAAGTTGCGAGGTATTATGTAATACTTGACTGGCGAACTTATCGACGTGCATGCAGTTGGCTCCAGTAAGTGGGTGCACGTAATAAGCAACGATTCATTCATCTCCTCGGATCCAAATCTGAGTAATCGAATCACCGCTTCGAATAAAACTCCAGACATGATGCATGATGACTGACGCTGTTGATGAGTCGGAGTTCGAATAAAAGTATCCTTTATTCCTTCCCTGCTTGGTTGTTGATGTGCGCTCCATAGCGTCTAGTTTCGAGGCCGGTAGTGGCATCTTCGATATGTTACAGGAGAAAGACGATATCTTGATAGAATTATATGTGTAAGTACGACGTACCATGTCACCTAGAAATTGAAACTTATGTGATACTTATTTTGTGGTCCCAACTTCAACTTGAAAACAGCATTCATGTAGATCCCGTCATCGTGCATTGTACCGGTCGTGCGATTATATATGAACATGTGTTGAAGACAAAGTGAGTAACCCTGTTATATATCTCAACGACCAACTTCAAACATCAAACAAGGTGTTAACGTTAACTGCCTGCTGAGTGCTCCTAGGCTCTAGTGCTCTAGCCATCAATCAATGTGTTCCAGATGGTCTCCATCCTCTTTCCCGTTTCTCAATCTCTCCCGGTCATGGCCGTCACAGAACAAGACCATCGCACTACCACACCCCAAACACTACTACGCCACCACAAGTCCAAACCACGATGATAAATTGATCATTCGATGCATATCGTTGAAGTGACACGGCGCGTATACAGCAAGGAACATCATCCTGATATCCAAGTTGTTGAATCTCCAGAGGTTTTCGAAAGGTTACAGAGGCTTATGCTGTGCTTTTAAAGAAAAAAACTCGGTGCGTTTTCTCTTCTTTTTTTTTTGAGACTCGGGCATAAATACTGGTTTTGAACATTATTGTAGACGGAAACACGATCAATACGAGTAGTTGCATCCTGCTCTTATCACAGGACTACGAGATCAATAGACAGGGCAAGCGCCCTCGTCTTCACCCCGGCTGCTTGATCTCACTTTCTGGGACTCAGTCAAGTCAGGCTCATCAACGTTATATCGTCTGCCTGCTGGATACCGGATGGCGATGCACAAGATCGTGAGAGAGAAAAGGAGATGTTGATAGCTCAGGCAGCTTCCTCCTCTCCTCAAACAGTTACGCCTTCTCATGACAGGCCTGAAGACAATAAGAGTAAACTTCAGTTAACTGAATTCGAACTGAAAGTAATCATCGCGCTTTTTGCAGCATTCGCACTGGTATCTATGGACCGGGGAGTCAAGAGCTTACGTGGATATACCAGGGTCTTCCTGGTGCAAGAGAATAACAAGAGTGATTCGGAAAGCAATGGACTACAAGGACGTACTGAAGACCCTATGTCACAAACTACTGATACATGCGCTGATGGATAGCAGATACAAGCTATATACCCACGCGAGTAGGCAGATAGTTAATGTATGCATCAGATCATTGCGGAACAATTGCTGTAGTGTAGCATTAAGCTTCCGACAGCTGGTCACGAGTTTCGATGTAGTTCGACAAACTCATCTCAATGCATTATTTCATGCATGCGCACTACGCCACGGTGTACTGGCAAACTGGGCTATCGCTAACACAAAAGTTAAAAGTCCAGACACTGCAAATACATGCCATATAACACTCTCCGATGCAGCTATATCCTCGTCCGTTTGGGTTCTTTCTAGGCATGGTCCTCTGGCAGTGTCGTCATTGCTGCCACTCAACGTTCCTGACGGTGGATTTGCAGACATATAACCATAGCAGGTTTGCGAAGAAAACTCTTGGTCGACGAATCATATTTTGACGAATGAATTTTACTGCTTCCTGGTGCAATTATGAGATGTTGATTAAGTTCGCCTCGGTCATGGGTTTGAAACACTCGGGGTTGATGCGGGGCGAGAAGTTGCCGCACTAGCAACAAGGAGTTAACCAACGGGTCGGATCTCCATCCACGAGGTCGCAGCATGGTACGACACCCTAAGAATAATCTGTACTTGAAGCACAGATTTTTGCATGGACAAGACTGGATCGCAGAACATCTTATGGCCTGGATCCTATTTTCTGTTTCTCGCGCTCGTTTCCCCTATATTGAGTTACATGTGGATTTGAGGCGCGAAGCTTACATGCTGAACGTTCTTATCTCCGGTCAAACGTGCATAGTCTGATAGGCTTCGACAAGAATAGTAAGTCAATTCCTCTGCGCGTCTGGACTGCTCTGAGAATAGTTATCGATTGCATAGATGCACGATCAGATCTTCCTGTGGCCCTGCAGCCTCATGCCCATGGTCCGACGAAATGTCGACGCTTATGACATTCATTTAACCGTGCATATAAGGATGAAACAATACTGTCACACGCCATTTACTCTAGCGCTTGTCATCTTGAATATTGCACTGAAGATTTTACCTTGCAATGGACGACCTCATACCTGTGAGCTGATCTCGATTTTACAAATGTTATCAATGATAACTGATTATCGATTAACCTGGGCAGGAGTCCATTCAATTCAAGATCAAACCAACCATTATTCCTGCAACAGACATAGTAAGGAATGGTAAGTTTCCTAATTACATAGGAGGGTTTAGTGATATCTGGCGATGTTCCATGGCGACACATTCTGGGGTCTGCCGTCTTGTAAGTCTACAAACCAGTTCTTGCGTCACAGTTATTTATCACAATCAAGGTCGCGGTTAAATCTATCAGGGTCCCTTCGGAAACAGGTATGTACAGTGGGGTTCCATCCATATCTTTATTCTGATGAGTCCTCGTCTACCTCAATCTGCAGATGTAGGCATATTACGTGCAATAGGCAAGGTGATGGCATGAAGTGGTCCACCGTTGCGCTCGCTGATAGATTTATTCACCAGGGGATTCGTCGCGAGGCCTATGTTTGGATACAGTTGGAGCACGACAACATTCTTCCTCTGGAGGGTGTTGTCATGGCCAAAGAATTTGGGCTACTTCCTGCATTTGTCTCTGCATGGATGGAAGAGGGATCCCTCGACGACTATCTGAGACGGAATTTTCATGGAATTTTGTGGGAGAGGAAGCTAAGTATGGTATGTATTTTACACCTGTGGAGATGCGTTCATTCCAAATTCGACATCGCAGGCAAGGGAAGTAGCAGCTGGTCTTCAGTACTGTGGGTAGCACTCGGTTTTGCATTTCGATTGACTGATCTTCTGTAGTGCACAACAAGGATATCGTTCATGGTGACCTTACTCCCGTAGGTTTCATTCGCCAAACTCTGTGCAGAAATGACAGTTCCACAATTTAGTACAATATCCTGGTCAGTAGAGATGGGAGGCTCTGTCTTGGAGGTTTTCATCTCTCGATGATTCTCGCAGAATCAGCTAACGCTACGTTTAACCAATGTCATGCGGGAAATGTCTGGTGGATGCCGCCAGAGGCGCTACGAGCTGGGGATGAGGATGAGGATGAGGATGAGGCTAAAGATGAGAAGCCAACCAAGGCCTGGGATGTTTACTCGTATGGTTGTATCATGATGCAGGTGTGTTGCGTGTTCCATTTCAATGTCAAGGTGCTGACATCATACAGGTGTTGTCTGGCCATCTACCTTATGCCTGGATCAAGAGTGCTTTAGGTGTTATGAATGCAGTTCGAAAAGGGCGCCAGCCGTTCCGAGACTTCTCATTGGTTGGTATTAGCAAAGAGATCCAGCAGTTGGCACAACTGTGCTGTTCAGAGATCCCAGCAGACCGCCCTTCGGTCGCCAAAATCATGGAGTCCTTGTGGTCACAGACTGACATCACAGAAATTGTGAAGACGATGCTGTCGCAACTTCCGGTCACAATGATGCGAATATCGCAAGCAGTTCTCATGAAGTATGACTGTCATCCTGACGGTTTGGATGTCCTTGGTGGGACTTTGAGATGCAAGTGGGCAGTGCACGGGTCGAGTGAGACCGATGTTGGTGAATTTGTTTGAATTCATGACATTTTATATAACCTATCAATCGACAGGTCGCGGTCAAGACTTTGAGGGATGACGTTAACAGTCAAAATGATATAAACAAGATATTTAATGTGAGTCAACACACAGCTCTGCATCGCTGTATAGATGAATCATTACTCAATGATGTATTGGTTGGCAGAGGATTCGTCGTGAGATGTATGTCAGGGAAAAGTTGAAGCATGAAATCATCCTTGCCCTCTATGGAATAACAGAAGGTTTTGGGATTCTTCCGTCCCTTGTATACCAATGGATGGCAGGCGGTTCACTGCACGACTACATGAAACGAGAATACTCCAATTTATCTGCACGTCAGAAGCTGGATATTGTAAGTTGATGATTCAAAGTCTGTGGCATACATATAGATCCTCAGCTCTGATCTTGAACGGGCAGTTACTGGAGGTGGCGCATGGTATCGAATATTGTCAGTGTCTTCTGTAGCTGCCCATGCATGGGACTTATGCATAACCCCAGTACACAAGCAGCACGTTGCACATGGCAACTTAACGGGTGTATGTTTCAATTACTTACATTACACAAAGATTCTCACCGCGTCTATAGGACAATGTTCTCCTTGACGGTTCAGGCCGTGTGCGCATTGCAGATTTGAGTCACTCCATAATCCTGGGTGAAGCAGATAGTCAGATGTTCAGCGAGCAATTCCCAGGAGATGCAAGGTACACTGCGCCGGAGTTCACTTTCACCAGTGTCTGGACAGGAGCACCAAAACCGACCAAAGAAGGAGATGTGTACTCATATGGCTGCATCGCAATTCTGGTATGTCATGCAGCACATCGAACTTCGCTGCATTCACACCGCTATTTTCCAGGTATTATCGGGAAAGGTGCCTTACTGGTGGATTTCGGAGGAGAGTCAAGTCGTTTCAGAAAAAGAAAAGGGCACATGGCCTTTTCATCCTACTATGGAGGTATGATCTTACAAAGTTTCTCTCACGTGGGCCTCAAAGAATTTTTTTATTCAAAGATCGATGAAGCCCACCTGAACTTGGTCCAGCAATGCCTGTTGGCGGAGAAATCCCGTCCTTCAATCGAGACAATCTTCCACTTAGTTCTAGACCAGATTTTCGGGCGAGTTACCTTTCTTGCGTGTCACTGTTAAACTCATTGTCTTCAGTGCTGCTAATTTGACGAACTCGATCAAACGACCCAACAAGGTTCCCCAGGCTTACGGAGGATTTGCAAATGTCCATAAATGCATGCTTGATCTAGGAGATGTTGATGCCCTCCCACAAGTGGTTTTCCGCTACCAGTCTCTTTCCAAGACACCTTATGCTGACGTAGGTGCCCTGTACATCATTCTGTCCTGCCTTTATCACAGCAATCTAGGTTGCAGTCAAGGAAATAAATTTAAGGGGTGAAGACATATTGAAAATTATCAATGTCAGTAACCATGTGTCCTGCATTTGATCAACTGATTTTGGTCCTTCAGCGATTGTTTAGAGAGATTACGCTATGGTTGAAATTTGAACACAAGAATATCGTTCCTCTCTGGGGGGTTGCAGATGGTTTTGGCTCCATCCCTGCGCTTGTCTCACCATGGGTAGAAAATGGAACGCTAACCGAATACCTTCGACATGAGCACAAAATACTTTCTTACAGCAGGAAGTTTGCACTGGTTAGTTCGACTGTTTTCTCTATCGACATCCAGTACGCTGAAGTTTCTTAGCTCGAAGATGTTGCTCGAGGCCTTCAATATCGTATGTTCATTGTTTTGTTGTTGATGTGAAAGGTAACTGACACTTAATCGGGCAGTCCATGAACAGTCAGTCATCCATGGCGACTTGAGCGGCGTGCGTGCACATTTATGTGGTTTATGAACACTGGACTGAAGAAGCGTATCTAGAATAACGTTCTCGTTGACAAGAACGGGACAGCAAGCCTCACCGATTTTGGTCTTTCTGCCTTCCTTCCTGACAGAATGAGCCAAGCATTATTACCCACCAATCATATATGCACCGTACCATACATGGCGCCAGAATACTTAATGTTCGATGACGAAGACAACATATCACCGGTTTTCACTCCAAAAAGTGATGTGTATGCTTTCGGAGGAATCATGTTGCTGGCGCGTGGTTTGTTTTATCGATAGTCACTGAACCAAGCTCATATTTTCTGTAGGTTCTGGAAGGCAAGGTTCCATACCATTACATCTGCAATCAAGCAGCCATCATCAATAGCATATCACACGGAAAAATACCCAGAAGGCCATCTGTTATTATTGACAGCGACTGGAGTTTCATGCAGACCTGTTGGTTGAGAGATATGGAGCGTCGGCCCTCTGATGAAGACATCCTGGAATTTGTGGAAGGACGAGTTAGAATCCAGCCATAGTTAATACTATGTTATCTCTGTACTTGTTCGTTATTATGTGCATTAGGAATCATGGATATCGCCTAGGCGCTGGAAGCGTGCGAGAGAGGTTGAAAGCTGAGGCAGCTTCATCCTCTCCCCAGACAGTTATGCCTTCTCATGACAGACCTGAAGAAGATGAGACTAAACTTCAGTTAACTGAAAGTAATCATCGCGCTTGTTGTGGCGTTCGCACTGGTATGTGGATCGGGGAGTTGAGAGCTTACGCGGATATACCAGGGCCTTTCTGGTGCGATTATTGCAAGAGAAAAACAAGAGTGACTCGGAAAGCAGTGCACTACAGGGACGTATTGAAAACCTACGTAGCAGACTACTGATACATGTGCTGATGCACAGCAGATACGAGCTACATACCTGCGCGAGTAGACAGATAGTTGATGTATGCGTCAGATCATTGCGGAACAATTGCTGTAGCATTAGGCTTCTGACAGCTGGTCACAAGTTTCGATCCAGTTAGACAAACTGATTTCAATGGATTAATTCATACATGCCCACTGCCCACAGTGCTCCCGCAAACTGGGCTATCACTAACATGAAAGCTGAAAGTCCGGACACCGCAAATACACGCCCTGCAACACTCCGCTCAAGTTATGTCCTCGTCAGTTTGAATACTTTCTGGTCGTGAGCTCCCTTTGCCTATATCTTCATCGCTGCCACTAGATGGGCTTTTCCTGGTGGTGGATTTGCAGACATACGACCGGTCGCTCATTGGATGTGTGGGCTGGAAAATGGACCAGTATGCGACCATGTATACGACGAGGGTGAATGTGTACCGGGGGGAGGTTGATAATACGAGTATTTGCCTGCACGAGCGCGTTCCCATGGATGATCATAAGTTGCATTTGAGTCATGGCTGGGCTTTGAGTCACGATGCTGATGCTGGCATGGATTATTTTGCCATGGGTTATGTGAGCCTGAGGGACGTTTAGTAGTTGCTTGTGGATGGTGAGAGGATGGTTGTGACGATAATCCGAGCTCGAGTAGCGAGTACGATCGTACTCTCGTCTGCCATCAAGTCATCAGATCGATATATTGGGTGGGCGCTTCGAGACATACCGCTTCCGTCCACGAGCACTGCACAAACGACATGATTCAAATTCCCAATTGGATTACTTCTTTTCTGAGATCGGAGTGCTCTGTGCTGACGAGTCAGAGTGCGGGACAGTCGTGCCTGTTTGCTTTTGAGAAATTGAGTTCTATGTCACCAAAGACGGGTCTGTAATACTCTACGGGTGTTATGAGAGAGTGCGCATGGTGGATTACACTGCGCTGCACTGGGTGGGCCATTACTGATTTAGAGCCTAACCAGCGGTCATGCCATCATGGCTCTATATTCAATGCCACCGATCGAGCATCCAGGCACACTTACATTTGCAAATCGGGTGCTTTACATAACTCTCCATTCCATTTCAGCACGCACAATTTCTTGCTTTCCAATCATTCTAACAAAGTCGCTGTCTGCTGCAACTCGCAGTGGGCTGCATCTTACGAACACAACAGTCACTTTGCCCGATTTATTAGTCGTATCGTTTGGTATCCATGAAATCGGCATAAGCCACCCCGATGCTTTTGACACCAGCAGAGAGAACAGCAGAGATGATCTCGCCCATACCATGTACCCGATATTCAGCACTATGTCCCGCAATTCTGTTGACGCTTTTCGAAAACGTCTCATCAAAGGTATACAGTCATGGATATCTTTCAAACTAGTAACTTTTGGTTCGCATTGCAAATCTTCATATTACCTGTATTCTTGCCAAAACATGCTATTTTACACGTTCTAGATGCAGGGTCACGTACTCCATAACGTTATATGATTTCAATATTGTCGAAAGATCCAGGCAGTTTGCTATGAGCCGAGGAGGAGCCAGCCTGAACGACATCATTCATCGCAGTAGGCACTAGGGCGATTCGAGGAGTGCCCATTTAAACAGTGGCACACAGAACTGGATGCAGACTCTTGAGGGTATAAGAAGCTTCATCCATTCTGCTCAGGAGTCATTGTTTAAGGATTCTTGCGACGAATTTTGTCGTAATCCCGTACAATGCATACCAGTCCTCCGAATCTAAACCTATGTTCGCTGGTACGTCTTCCCTGATACTTGATAATATATGTGCCAATTTCTACGTTACGATGGACAGTCGGACTCGTCCGTGGATGTATACCAAACCTGCCCCAAGATATCTGTGTATGCTACAAGCTCCTACTACCCACTAATCGGCCTTTCCTTCAGTACCAACGAATGTGATCGACATTCGAGTTCAGGCAACACCTGCGGCACCTGCTGCTTTGTCATCCCTAAGTTCATACCTAGAACAACATCTTCCAGGGGGGAACTCCAAACGCACAGAGCCTGTCGCGTTTCACGGGATATCACCCATTTCAGAGGTGGCCTTACAACTCGACATGCTATTGTTTTCCCTGAGACGCCTCAAGGCTCAGTTATCTGGATGACCTTGGAAAATCAAGCTCACCCCCATACACAGAGATTTTCAATATCGCTACCTTTCAGCTAGACAGGTAGGGAAAATGTAAATTCTGTCATTTCCATTCCATTCTGATTAGCTGTTGACAGGAAGTAAGTGCCTTGACGGTTTATAGTCCTGAACTGATCCCCATGTGTCGCCGCCGCTCGCTTGTTGACAGAAAGTAAGTGCCTCGAAGGGTTTATACTCCTGGACCCATGCTTAGGATCCCCATGCGTCGCCACTGCTCGCCTGTTGACAGGAAGTAAGTGCCTTGACGGTTTATAGTCGTCGACCGATGCTTATGATCCACATACCTCGCCGCTGCTCATCTGTCGACAGGAAGTAAGTGTCCTGACGGGTTTATTGTCCTGTACCGATGCTTATGACACCCATTCCTCGCCGCTGCTCACCTGTTGACAGTGAGTAAGTGCCTTGACGGTTTATAGTCCTCGATGCATGCTTATGATCCCCATGCCTCGCCGCTGCTCGCCTGTTGACAGCGAGTAAGTGTCTTGATGGTTTATGGTCCTCGACGCATGCTTATGATCCTCATGCCTTGCCGCTGCTCGCCTGTTGGCAGATCGTGCGTACTTTTCATGGCATCTCGTCTTCAACTCATGCTGACCATAACTGCTGCTTGCCCGTTGACAGGCGGTAAGTGACTTCATGGTTTTCCATCTACAACGGATGTGGACAAGTCTTAAATCTTGATGCTGTTTTTTTGGCAGGTGGTAGGTGTTGTGATCATATCCTCTATTGAAATGATACTGAATAGTAATGATGTCAACTCATTTTCATAGCCTAATGTAAGTGTTTTCCATTCTATCAGATGTGTTGGATCATCATATAATGCATAGTCCGTTGAGTGTCGCTCCGCGATAGCTTATTTCCATGTTCACTCAGCTCGCACATTCTCTTGCCTGTGCAGAATGTGAATTATTTGATGCTTGTAATGTGAAACATCAAATGTATTGATCATTTTGATTGGCTACTTCACTCTATAGTATGTGAGTATATTGCAATTGCTAATGATTCCTTGTACTCATCACGTGTTCGCAGAATGTGCGTTTATCATATCCTGTCTAGGTATGTATGACAGTACTTCACCGACAAATAATCCTATCTAGCTCGTATGTCTATGGATGGTATATATTCACCATTTATAGTGGTACTCATCTAGTTCCAAACTCCCGACAGTTTGTAAGTATTCCGGGCCCAGCGGTTGTTTACGATCTCGTGGTTGATTAATCAAAATTGTCATGGTAAACAAATAGGATGTACGTCTCTGTTTTAAAACAAATGTCCAGAAGTTTGCAACCTCATGATTCTGACATTCCTTTCCCTCAGACGGCAAGTACTTCACTCTAGGAGTTGATCCTGATACTCATACTTCAACCTGTGGCTAGGCCACGACCACGAAAGATACCATTATCCCCATCCTTCAGCCTTTGGTGGGTTTATTTTCCTCAGCATTAATCCTCAGCATCGTAAGAGTGTACAATAGGTTGCGAAGGGATCGCTTTTCACTGCTGCGAACAAAATCATTCATACTGCCATTTGTTAGTGTCTCACTGCATGACCAGTTGTGGTTCTAATAACAGGAGGCAGCTACTATTATCGCCCTAGAGTACTCTGCCTTTCTCCTGCATAATCGTAACGATGTGGAGAACATCAGGTCTGCTGTGTGACTACTACCGTTAATCTCCGACGGCTGTCGCAGTGAAGAAAAGAGTGGGGGAGATTTCTCGTCAAAGCTACAAGAAAGAGGAACTGGGGAAGAAGATCATTGAGTTCATCCTTGAGCATCGCATGTGTACGTCCCTCACTTCAGTGTGAACTTGCGACTTGAAGTTTACTAGCAACCTACAGCAAAAGACTTGACAACGACGAAGTAGATGATCCTTGGGTCGAGTTTCCTTTTTTCAGTGTTTTCCTCGTGCTATGCAGTCGTGTTGTGTACGCTACCAAGCAGCCAACTTCAACTCCTGACCAGTGCAGATTGTACTGTTTCCTTGTTTCCGATGCTCTTCTCCATACTATATACTATGCTCGGCACTGCAGTTTCAACTGCTGAGCGCTGTAGACCGTCCTGTATCAGGTTTCAACACCCATTTTTCGGATTTCATAATATCGCCTTGTTTTGTACCAGACTTGGGCTTGCACTCGTCAAATGATTGCCATTCATCCTCAATTATAAGTATTCGAGAACGGGCTCGGCATACTTCAATACCGAAGCGGACAGGCATGACAACTGACCATATTATCGATACTTGTAAGGACAGCAAGGGAAGGTAAGTCATGTACACGACAAGTCTTGGAGACCGCAGTAGACTTGAAACAGGCAAATCATCCAAGAGGCGATCACAGCATTGCATTATCGTTTAGTTGAACATAACTTTATTGGATCGACGAAGGGGAAAGATATCGGACAGTAAACCAAGATGGCAGGATATGATACGGACGTATGGAGTCATCGATAGCACCGTGAAGCATAGGTATGGTATAGGCACAAGTCAACGCCTGATTAAGTTGAAATCGGGCGAAAAAAGAAAAAGCAGGTAAACCGTAATGGAGGCTAGATAAAGATGTTGAGCAATTGTGAAGATGAGAAATATTCTCATGACAAGTAACGCACCATCAAGTCTACTATGTCTGTTCTGCTTGGTTCCTATCAAGTCCGTTCTTTCCTCAGAGAATGAGGGTGTTCCACATCTTTGTCTGCGAACCAAAAAATATGTATTCAAGTGAGGGTCATCGAACGACGTCTTGCTAGGGAAAGACCATGCAAATGAATTTTGCATTTCAATATGCTGACAGACATGGCAGGTGCCTCAGGGTTTGGGGTTGCACGGCAGGTGTGTTCACTGACCCGCCTTCGTAGTATATGTGGATTTAGATCAGCAACACCCGGCAGAATGTAAATGAGTAGCACTGGTGCAGTCACTGCTTGTAGGTGACCAGGCGACTCCGCGAGCATGTTACATTTAAACTTGTTAATTTAGTAGCCCAATCAGTAGTGGGAGAACGGTGATAACCAACAGTAACTTACTACTGGATTCGCTCAGCGCTGAACACTGCCACGGCATGTCTTAGAAATCTGGTTGTACTTTTTCCAAAATGTTCCCACACGCCTTCATAATTTTTAACAGGCCTTGGGATAGGACGACTTTTTAACAGTGTTATTAACAGGTATTATAAACAGCTGTTGAAAAATATCGACTTTTCAGCCGTACCCTCATGCATTGTACTGGTCGAGCTTCTACAGTGGGAGTAGAAAAGATAGTCGTCCAATTACTATATATGAACATATCACAGTAACCTACTGTTATATATCCCAACGTCGAACAACCACTTCAAACGTCAAACAAGGACCACGTTTGTCATGTTGGTTGCCTGCTGAGTGCTCTTAGTCTTCTACTCGTCAATCAATGAGATCCAGAGGGTCTCCATCCTTTCTCCCATTTCTCAATCTCTCCCGGCCATGGCCATCACAGAACAAGACCATCGCACTACCACATCCCAAACGCTACTATGCCACCACAAGTAGACCACACTACGACGCTAAATTGTTGTTATTTCACGCTCTCGCACTTGAATTTTCATTATGGATGCAGCCGCATGGAGATCCTGTACCACCACAGCCCACCCAAAGTTCAAAAGCCGGGAAGGATCGATGGGTTCACTATACCGCACTTGGGTTATGGAGAGATGCTTCGCAGGACCAAATTAAAGTCAGTCTTTTCATCTTTGTTCAAATGTTGTCGCTGATATGGCACCACAGCGAAGGTACTACGAGGTGTGGTTTGGTCATATATATAATCGATGCATAACGTTGAAGTGACCTGGCGTGTAGCTAAGCAAGGAACACCATCCTGACGTCTCTCAAGATCCAAGTTCTCCCGAAATTTTCAGAAAGGTTACAGAGGCTTATGCTGTGCTTGGAAAGAAAAAGACTCGGTGCGCTTCTTCTGAAACTCGGGTCTAAATACTGGTTCTGAACGTTATTGTAGGCGAAAATACGATCAATATGAGCAGTTGCAGTCTGCCATTATCACGGGACTGCGAGATCAAGAGACGGGGCAAGCGCCCTCGTCTTCACCCCGACCCCTTGATCCCACTTTCTGGGACCCAATCAAGTCAGGCTCGTCAACGTTATATCGACCGCCTGCTGGATACTGGGCGGTGATGAACAAGATCGTGGAGGAGGGGGAGAAGGAGAA
The DNA here is from genome assembly GCA_016695475.1 of Suillus decipiens. NCBI lineage: Eukaryota > Fungi > Basidiomycota > Agaricomycetes > Boletales > Suillaceae > Suillus > Suillus decipiens. The sequence continues at coordinate 274,559 of MU172970.1, forward strand.
GTTGAAAGCTCAGGCAGCTTCCTCTTCCCCCCAGACAGTTATACCTGCCCACGACAGACCAGAAGAAGAGGAGCCTAAAGTCCGGTTTAGTGAATTTGAGCTGCAAGTAATCATTGCGGCCTTTTTTGTGGTATTCGGGGTGGCATTGGTGGATCGGGGAATCGAGAGCTTACTTGGATATACCAGGGCCTTCTTGGTCCGATTATTGCAAGAGAATAACGAGAGTGAGTCGGAGAGCAGTGCTCTACAGGGACATATAGAAAACCATACGCCACAAACTATTGATACACGCACTAATGCGTAGCAAATACGAGTTATATATCCGCGCGAGTAGACAGACAGTCGATGTATGTATCAATTGCTGTAGTACTAGGCTTCCGACGGTGGTCACGAGTTTCGATGCAGTTCGATAAACTGATTTCAATGGATTAATTCATGCATGCGCACTGCCCCACGGTGCACCCGCAAACTGGGCTATCACCAACATGAAAGCTAGAAGTCCAGACACCGCAAATACACGTCCTGCAACACTCTCCGCTGCAGCCATATCCTCGTCTGTTTGGGTTCTTTCCTGTCGTGGTCCTCCTTTGGCAGGATCTTCATTGCTACCACTAGAGGGGCGCGTTCCTGGTGGCGGATTTGCAGACATACGACCGGTCGCTCGTTGGACGTGTGGGCTGGAAAATGGATCTGTATGCGACCATGTATATGATGTGCGCGAATGGGTGCCTGGGGGTGGTTGATAATACGTGTATTTGCCTGCACGAGCGCGTTCCCATGGGTGATCATGAGTTGCGTTGGGGTCATGCGCATGGCTGTACTTGGGGTCACGGTGCTGATGTTGACGTGGATTATTTTGCCATGCATTACGCGAGCCTGAGGGACGTTTGGTGTTTGCTTGTGGATGGCGAGAGGAAGGTTGTGATGATGATGGGTAGCGACTACGGTCGTACTCTCGCCTGCCATCAAGTCATCAGATCAATATTTTGGGCGAGCGCTTCGAAACATACCGCTTCCGATCATCCCCGAGCACTGCATAAGCTTCACTCACTGCGTGAAATTTTAGCCGTGCCGTACTGTCCTGACTGACATCGGGATGATATTTCTTGCTAAGCTGAGAATGAACGTGGACCATCTGCATCAGCAGCTATGCGGTGCTACCAAAAGAATGACTCACTTGGTAAAAGTGTGTCTATCATGATTTTGTGAGGGAAAATTCCTTTCGCAAAGGAAATGACACGTGCCTTTATTTGAGCCTTCGTCGCTGTGATTGGGACTCCAAGGGTGGCATAGTGATCGCGCAAGTGGGCTGGTCGTCGACACGTAGATGAGAAACAGCGGGAATCATGGTGGCCTCCGCATTGTAATGTTGAAGTAATGGAAGGGAGCTTGTATGAGGTAGAAGAAAGCCCCGGCGTGTATCTTGCTGCTGCCATGTTGTTATCGAAGGAACCTAGAAAACGTCGGTGCACCGACGACATCACGTGACTTTAGTCTCACAAGAGCCGTCACCGTTATTCGAACTTACATACTAGTTCCCGCCAGACACAAAACACGACAGGATGTAAATTCTCAAGATTACTTAGCTTTGTGCTTACTAGAATTAATCACTGCCAGACTACTCTTCCTAATGGTTTGTCCATGATATAAAGCTATCAAATGCCCTTGTCCGCCATTAACTCCTAGTAGGCCATCAGTCTCGTTGTATCCTCGTGATCCCGCAGGCCGGGCGTTTGGTGTGGTTCGTATGCAAGTGGCGCAGGGATACAGTTCGTCTGTCAGTCCTGTGACACTGGGTACGTTATTCGGATTCCGTATATATTACTTAAGTTTTATAGTGAATCTTACCTATCCGTCTCTTCTTGACATACCTATCATCTTCGCAAGGAAAGTAAGATGGGTTTCTTTGAAAATCTCACCAGTTTTTTCTTTGATGTCGGGATTTTATCTTGGGATGTCCTCCTTACTCTCTCCAATCTTGTGAAGCGCAATCGTCGTGTCCGACATGTCACCCCCCAAGGCCAGCCAGGCTATGGAGGGTGCTGGCCCGAGTACAGGCCTCCAAGAGAAACCGACTCCCGCTGCTCTTGCCCTGCACTCAATGCACTGGCTAACCATGGTGAGTGACCCTGCCGGTCTCGGTGTAGCAGTGTTGATGTGACAACATTAAAACTCAAGGCATCATCTCACGCAGTGGCCGCGACATTTCGTTTGTCGAGGTTGGCAACCATATCCGGGCAACATACAACTTCAGTCCTACCTTCTGTTCATTTGTGCCTCACTTTGCCGCTCGCATGCTTAACAAAAGCTACAGCAAGGATACATTTGATTTGAAAGAACTCGACTTGCACAATGGTATTGAGCACGACGCCTCTCTCTTACGTGAGCAATTAATTTTCTCTGCTTCTTGCAAGTTATATGAAATGATTTGCCTTCAGGCCTCGACACTGCTTTTCAACCGGACCAATCGATAAAGCACGTACCTTTCATTGAGGAGTTACTTGCCGCCGCGACTGGCAAGGATGAGGACGGTAATGATCTCATTACCACTAAAGATCTCTCCAGGATGCTTGGCAAGCGACGTGCAATTGCGCGTGCAGTAAATGAGAATTTTTCTCTCAGCTTTTTCCACAAGATCTTTGGGAGCACAAAGTACGTTACTGCATCATTCATCTTCAAGCGCACCTTTGAATATTCCGTTAGTGCTGCGACTCTAGTCACTGTCTTTGGAGGTCGTGTGGACCACCTTCATAGCTTCTTGCTTCACGAGCGACTACCCGAGGGCTGGGAGTCACACATTCGCCAACCTTATGGAATGACTTTGACGACATTCAACAAGACCATACTA
>MU172971.1:0-28374 GCA_016695475.1 Suillus decipiens
TGATTTAAGGAGCTCATCGTGTACGACGGCGGGCACGAAGGTTCACACGGCGGGCGCATGATAGCCGAAGCCAGGAACGACATGACGGGCGCATGATAGCCGGAGCCAGGAACGTTAACGCCGACGTCCCACCTAGAGCTGCTGTTATTATAAGTCACTCTTTATCCAAGATTTATTGAAGGAGGCTTGCAAACGCTGGAACTGTGTCATTTTAGACGTGCTAGCCCTATCTATTATCACGTCTAATTAGACGCAATACGTGGGAGTCACAGGTGTACAACAATTGTAACATTACCCCCATTTTACGGATAAAGTCACCGACTTTAGTCATTTTGGTTGTGGTAGTAAATGGGGTCATTGGAGAATTCATAGTCGTCTTCATCATCTCTGCCAGTTTGTCACATCATATACATGGCCTCTTCTTGACTCCTCCTTCTAAGCTCATCTGCCTGCTTCTTATCAACATGGGGGATGGTAGTATGGACTGAATCAAGGTAGATCTCCCACATGCTGAGTGCATCGTAGAACCCATCATCCTTATACATAAGGGTAAATGGTGGTGTTCCATGAAACTGAGGGCAGTAAAGAGTAAGATCTCCGGGTTGGTAACATTCACAAATACGACACTTGTATTGAGGACAAGTGGATTGACAATGCCCATATTCATGGCAGAAATGACATTTCATATTCTTGTCATGGTTGAATGATTGGCGAAGCGGGGAAGGGACAAGAATTGGTTTAGGACTAGCTGACCTTGCTCTAGCTTTGCCTGATGCCATGCTGTGATGGCATTTTCAGTTTTGAGTAGGTCAGTCATCAGGAAGAGATCCCTAAAAGGGAGGGGGTGATGCAGGGGATGCTTCTTTGGCAGCAGCAATGAGTTCTTCAGGTGATGTGGGGGATGTAGCCCTGAGCATTTTTATGGCTACTTGGCTGGTGGTGGAAGGGTCGGTGAGGGTTGTGGTAGGGAGATCTTTATGGATGCCAAGGACATCTGGTACTTCTTGAGCAGCAATGATTTCTTCATGTGTCTGAGAGAATGTGGTGTATAATTTGGGTGGATGTTCTTCTGTGATCACCACTATATTTGCTTTGGCAATGTCAGGGTTGATGGAGGCAAGCTCTTCAGCAGAGGGGATGACCATCAGAGGGTGGATATGCAGTAGAGTTAACTGCACAGCAAGAGTGGCGTCTCATACCCAATCTGGGTGAGTTTTACTAGTGTATGATGGGAGGGATTTCATAGTGAGCCTCTCTAGAGCCTGCTGGGCTTCAGGGTGGTTGGTAACACAGAGATGGAGGTCTTTTACAAGGAAGGTAGATGCCTCCTTGACACTAGATAGTAAGCCACAAATGGCATTAACGTGAGGATAAGGGTTTGTATAGGAGGTGGTAAGAGATGTATGCATCAGCTCAATTCTGTGTAGAGAGGGAGGGCGCACAATGCCTGCTCGATGTTTGGATATGATGTGGATAACTTCTTCAATGCTGCTCTTAAAAGTATCAGGGAGGAGCAGAACACCAAAGTGCTGAATGCATCTCTCGATGTGGTAAAGGCATTGCTGGATATGATTATCTTTAATGTTGGCAGCAATTCTTCCCAAGAGGGAGGCGGTTCTAATGAGGTTGACGATGAGCTGGGGGATATGGCTGTGCTGTCTCTGCAGCTGGTTGTCAATTTTGATGGCATGTCCTTCACACAGAAGGGCAGAGATAATGAGAGAGGTGTTCTGGATGTCAGTGATGACATTGTGGTAGTTCTCTTGAGTGTTAAGACCATACTCAATATGTAAGAGATCCGAAGGGCTTTGGCCTCAGTTCATGCACTGTGCCCCTTTCCCAAGTACTGCCCTTTATTACAGAGGAGTAACCTTCGTCCAAGGGTCTGGATGTGCTTGTGTAGCGGATCCAAAGGTCCAAAGGTATCGGATATGGCACGTCCAGTGTATATCCGAAATGTATGGGTGGAAGGAGTACGTCCGGAGGATATCTGGAGCATAAGGATGAATTCGAGGTATAAGGCTAGTAGCAGACGAGGTCTGTACTAGAAACTAACGGATATGGACTACTGGAGGTAGAGTCGGAAACATAGACTATAGGAATCAATCCTAAGTCTCAGAAGATACTTAGAGTTGGGAACAGATTGGTTCGGATGAACAGAATGAGCAGAATCTAAGATGATATTCAAACTAAGGTTCTCTAGAGTTTTACATGTAGTTTATATACTGTAGGTAGATAGTACGGAGAATCAGTGAATCCAGGACTGGAGGGCTATGCACAAAGTATAATAGAAGTCTATTAGTAAATGCGCAGCGGATCAGCAAATGCGAGTCAGATATGAAGCACAGGTAACAGATTAGTAAGCAGGACAGGAATATACACCGCCGGGACACCGATACAGGTAGATCACCGAAAGGGGATAGAAGCAAGTATGCAGTGGACTTAGAACACAAGAGGCTGTAGCGCATCGGATGAGTGATCCAGATCGGATCTGTGGTCCGGATAGAAGCAGGATCGATCAGATTGGATTGGATTGGATTGGATCTTGGATTGGATGTATGGAATATGACAGTATCCCCCCTTTAGGGCCGAACCCCTGAGGCATAAGAAGTCTTGATCCGGATCAGATGAAATTAAAGCGAGATGATGGAGAAGTTTGATGGTTGACGTGCTGAGTCTGTAATCCGACAGATATATGGATGTCAGACATCTGAAGTGATTCCTAACCCCCACTTTTCTATATCTCAAAGAACAACTGCTTTTATCATGTCTGGAGAAGGATCCCGTATCCCTGACTCTGCTGCAGACCTTGTAGCGGACTTGGAGAAGAAATTGGTGGCTACCAAAGCTGCAGCCGAAGCTGACAAGGAACGGAAATGCAAGGAGGAGGAATGGAAGCGTCAGGAGGATCTGCAGAAGATAGAGGAGGCCAAGAAGCAGAGGGCAGCAGCAGAGGAAAAAAGGCGGAAGGAAATAGTGGCAGAGACAGTGAGTTTTGGATGTTTGTTCTGTTTCCCTTCCTAACTTCCGGAAGTCTCATGCTTTGTCTTTGGACAATGATGGATCCTGTGCACATTGCACTGGGAAGGGTTGGATCTGTCTGTGGATGGATGCGGATAGGAATGCCCTGGTGAGTCTATAGAGCTGTTTCGGATCCGAGCTAATGGACTCTCGGATAGATCAAGTCTTGTGATCTGTGTCATAGGGACAAGGACACTTGTCCTGGAAGGCCCAGATCTGTCAAGGTTCCGAGGGCCAAGGGCAAGAAGAGACAGCATGCTGTCGGATCCCCATCTCCAAGGGGCAAGGGTAAGAGATGTCAGAGGAGTCCAAGTCCAGATCCTTCGGAAGTTGTGGAGGATGATGGACAATCCTTGTTGACGGCTGTTAATAACATCCTGGCCAAGTTGGCTTGGACCAATTCTCTCCTAGAACGCAGCATCCTGGCGGCAGAAGGAAGTAGGACTGCAATGGACCGGATGGGCACCGGACTGGAGGTGTTCCTCCAACAACAGAGGGAGTTTCAGGCCTTGCTGTTTGGGGAGCTTTGGTTGGGGCTTTGGATCCCATCGGATGAGGTTCAGATGACTTCAGATGTGGAGGAGGAAGATGAGGAGATGAATAAGGGTTCCGGGAGTGAGGAGGACGGATCCGGAGGGGCAGATGAGTCTATGGAAATGTAGATTTTTCTAGTCCTGTGGCCTTTTCCGATACTTGTACTTGTATTTCGTCTATCATCCATGTACTTCAGAGTTGAATAGGACCAGGTTTGTCTGGATATGCAGAGTGGAAGTTAGATATGAGTTCGGATGCATTTCTGAGCTCAGTAGCAAGTAACCATGAAGTCTCTTTGTCTGTCCCTTCATATCCGGACCATCAGACGAGGTACAGAAGTGGACAATGGCATCTACGACGATCAAGTCTAGAGTCCAGGATCTCGGATATCTCGTATTTTGGTTCTCCATCAACCTGGACTGGAGGAAGAGGAGGTTGAATGCGATTGGGGATGGTGTTTGGAATTGCTGGCTCTAGTTGGGAGACATGGAATACAGGATGTACAGAACGCATGAAATCCAGAAGTCAGAGGGCAAAGGAATGTGTGCCTGGATGAGATATAATTTCAAACGGTCCTAAATTCTTTTCCAAAAGCTTCTTCAATGGGTGAGTGGAATGGAAGTACTTGGCTTTAACAAAGACTTGTTCTCCAACCCGGAAGTCCGGAGCAGGTTGTCTTTTAGCGTCTGCAGGTCCTTGATAGCGTTTCTGTGCTTCAGACATTTCTTCTCAGAGGAACTGGTGAAGTTTGTTAAGGTCCAGGGCATATTCCTGGGCACAGATGGAGGATAGATCGCACTCCAGATAAATGGAAATATTCGGATGGCAACCCTTATTGGCGAAGAAGGGTGATACCCCAGTAGTAGCACTTGGAGCATTGTTGTATGCAAACTCTGCTAGGGGTAACAGCTCGGACCAGTTGTCCTGTTGATAGTTGCAATAGATCCGAAGGTATTGTTCCAGCGTTTGATTGGCACGCTCAGTTTGTCCGTCCCCTTCTGGATGATATCCAGATGTGAAGTGCAGGACCATGTCTAATGCTTTCCCTAAGGACCAGAAGAAGTGGGATATGAACTCAGTTCCTCGATCCGAGGTCACATAGGACGGAACACCATGCTTGGAGAATACATGAAGGAGGAAGAGACAGGCAAGATCCAGAGAGGTTATGGTGTCATGAGTCAGAACACATATGGCTTGCTTGGATAGTCAGTCTATGATGACGAGGATAGCTGTATAGCCGGAGGAGTCTGGAAGTTGCTCAATAAAGTCCATAGAGATGGAATTCCATGGCTTCTCTGGAACAGGGAGTTGCTTGAGTAATCCATATGGCTTGTGTCTCGGAACTTTGGCTCGGGTGCAGGAAGTGCAGGACCTGACATAATCCTTTACATAGGTGCATATTCCGGGCCAGGTGTAGTCACGTCGGACGAGCTCAAGGGTACAATTTTGTCTGAAGTGTCCAGATAGGGAGTGGTCATGGCAGTTACAAAGGATGTGTAATCATAAGTCATTGGCTTCTGGGACATAGATACGGTTATCACAGCAAAGGAATCCACTATCACTCACTGTCCATCTCGGATCTGAAGGTACCGGAAGATGCATTTTGGCAATGGGGTCATTGGGAAGTGTGGTCAGGATGTCTTTCCGAAGATTTTCCGTATCCATAAGGACAGCTGCTCTAAGGACTGGAGGTGCTAGGGTTGTGGCTCATAGGGACGAAGCTAATTGTTCGGAAGTGAATACTGGATGGAAATTATGAGGATTAACTTGAGCATAGTCCTTATCCCCCTCTTTAGGGTAGATGTCCCAACGCCTTGTCAGGGAATCTGGTTTGGCTTCGAGTTTTCCGGGACAGAAATGGATGATGAGATTGAACTGATGGAGGAATTCTGACCAGTGAGCCTGATGGTGAGAGAGGAGTTTGGTGGTGGAAAAATACTCGAGGTTTTTGTGGTCCGTAACGACATCTATAGGCTCAGATGAGCCTTCTAGGTAATGTCGCCAGGTCCAGAAAGCCTCGTGGATGGCTAGGAGTTCCTTGTCATGGGTGTCATAATTGAGTTCTGGTGCAGATAGTGTATGGGAGTAATAGGCAACTGGACGAAGCTCTGAGTCTGGACATACAATGGAAAGTATTCCAGCAATAGCATAGTCAGAGGCATCAGTTTCCACAACTATAGGAACATCTGGAATCTAGTGGGTGAGTACCAGAGCAGAAGTGAAGGCCTTCTTGAGTGTTTCAAAGGATTTCCAGCAGTCCTTGGAGAAGTTCCACGGAACTCCCTTGCGTGTAAGCCGAGCAAGGGGAACTATGATATCTGAGTAATTGAATATGAATCGACGATAGAAATTAGCGAATTCGAGGAAGGATTGAATGTCCTTGACCTTCTGAGGTTCCAGCCAGTCAATGATAGACTGGATTTTCTCAGATGACATTGTCAAGCCTTCCGGAGATAGCTGGTAACCAAGATATTCGATGGAGGATGAGTGGAATTCGCATTTTTCGGGTTTGGCATAGAGTTGATGTTTACAAAGATGGCGTAGTACTTCTCAGACGTGTTTCCTATGACTCATAAGGTCTTCAGAATAGATGAGAATATCATCCAGATACACAATAACGCATATATCCAGCATATCAGCAAAGACACTATTAACAAAGCATTGGAAAGCCGCTGGCGTGTTTGTAAGACCCTCTGGCATTACCAACCATTTGTAAGAGCCATAGCACATATGGAAGGAGGTTTTCTACTCATCTCCTTCTGCTATCCGGATGAGATGGTAAGCGGAATGGAGATCGATTTTGGTATAGACTTTGGCATGGCTTGGAGAGTCTAGGAGGTCAGCAATGAGGGGTAATGGATATTGGTCTTTCTTGGTGATCTTGTTAAGGCCTCGGAAGTCTACACAAAGATGGAGGGAGCCATCCTTCTTTTTGACAAACAGGACAGGGGCTCCATGAGGGGAGGACGAGGATTGGAGGAGTCCGGCTGAGATGTTTTTGTCAAGGAACTTCTGGAGGGCTTCAAGCTCGACTGGAGAAAGAGAGTATATGGTGTTGAGAGGTGGACTGGCCCCTTCCTCTAACTCAATTTTGAGGTCATAGGGTCAGTGAGGGGGAAGCTGCCCTGCTTTGCCCTTGTCAAAGACATCTGCAAACTCATGGTATTTGGAGGGAATCCTGGAGAGGTCTGGAGGATTGGATGATACAGATGTGGATCAGAGGTGGGTTTCAGATGGACAGAGGTAGATGCTGAATTGAGTAGATCCTTCTAACTTGCAGGCATGGCAAAATGCCACTGCATTTATCAGGGATATGTTAGGGACTGAGGCATCAACGGAGGGTTTGGATTTGGTCAGAGGAGAGATCTCTTCCATGGATGGGGTGCCTGGAGGCAATGGAGGTGTTGGAAAGGACATTTCTGCCTTGGATGGAACTTCTGCCACGGATGGAATATCCGGAGGCAGTGATGATACAGATGGGTTTGATGATGTTTTTCATATAGTTGTCCGGAACTCAATGCTGCCCAATACCCAGTCAATCAATGGATTGTGTTGGGTGAGCCAGCTATATCTGAGGACGATATAACAAGAAGAATCCAAGGGGGTAACATAGAATGTATCGGAGGTGACTACGCCAGAGGAAAATCGGATGGACAGGTTTATGGCTTCGGAAATATTGTTATTGCAGGTACCATCAAACAAATGGAGCAGTAGTGGAGGAATCTGATAAGTAGGAATTTTATGTTTTTGGACAAAGCTAGTGTCTATAAAGCAGTGAGAAGAGCCACAATCTATGAGGGCAGGAAACTCTGATATATTGGAGAAAGACGGAAGAGAGACGTATGGGCATAAAGAGTTCAGATCCAGAAGGGTTACAGCGTTGAGTCATAGCTCTGTTGTATGGGTTGGGTCAATGCGACCCCCATTCCATACGGAGTCAAGAGGGTCACGGACTAATTTTTTGCCTCATCCGAGACTTCCGGATCTGCTTCCAGGGCAAGTATTATAGCATGACCTTTAGCTGCACGCGAGGTCGACTTGGTGCAGTTCCAGGCAGTATGACCGGGTCCGCCACAGAACATACAGAGTCTTTTGTCAAACCTTCTCTGATGCTCCTCAGTGGTTAACTTCCCATTGGCTCCAATCCCATTGGGGAGGTCTGGAACCTTAGGAGCAGGAGAGGCTGCAGAATTGGATTTTACGGATCTAGTCGTTTTGGATCCGGATGAGTTAGCATTCGTCCAGTCAGATACCGACTGTCTAGGAGGGTTGGAAAGGGTCGATCTGTTTTCCCGGGTGACTTCCCCCTTATGTTCCCAGTAATGGGCATCGATGGTCTGGGCGAGGGTTTTGAATTCCAAGAGGGTGGTGGGTTTGCCCATGTGACTGATCTCGTCTTTGATTCGAGCTGGAAGACCATTATAGAATTGTCATCGTAGAGCTCCATCTCCCCATTCCTGTACTTGGGATGCAAGTCATTGGAATTCTACAACGTACTTGTTGACGCGCTGTCCGTCACGCATGTGAAGTTGCTCTAATTGCATTTCCACATCTATGGATGGATCATGAGGTCCGAAGTTGGTTTGGAGCTTGAGCATGAACTCAGAGTAGTCATCCATCCAATCCGGACATATACTATTTTCGTCTGAAAGGAGATCTGGTTCAAACCACTCAAGAGCCATTCCCTTGAGATAGGATTGGGCGAAATTGACTTTAGTGCATCTGGAATGGAAAAGGTTAGGCTTGCTTTGAAAGTTGAGCTCACACTGGACAAAGAATGCTTGGAGCTTGCCAGGCTCGGATCCGTCGAAGGTATCTGGTTCCTGGATTTTGACTTTGCTATCATCCGAGGTGTTGTTACAACGGCTACTGCGAGCGAGATGGTTGATGGCGACTGATAGTTGGGCTAAGACCCAGTCTTGGGGGCTAAGATGGTCATCATCTTCTTCATCGTCTGGATCCTCATCTCCATTGTTTGGTGGATCATCGTGCAACTTGTTGTTGAAATGGATGGTTGGGCATGGATCAGGGTCTAGATTATCCATGTTTGGGGTTGGTGTAACCGGATCCGGTCTGGCAAGACGAGCTGAGATGTTTTGTCCTATGTCGCTCATGCTTGCACGGCGCTTAGAGAAACTGGTAAATGTTTGGATGATGGGTGTGGGGTCTCGTTGGATCAGACCAAGTCTGGCTACTCAGAGGGAGTTCTGAGTTTTGTGTGGAGGCATGATATAGGTGGTTACGGAGATTGTACTCGGAAAGGTGTGAGTTCGAATATACTGTTAAGACTGTACTCAATATGTAAGAGATCTGAAGGGCTTTGGCCTCAGTTCATGCACTGTGCCCCTTTCCCAAGTACTGCCCTTTATTACAGAGGAGTAACCTTCGTCCGAGGGTCTGGATGTGCTTGTGTAGCGGATCCAAAGGTCCAAAGGTATCGGATATGGCATGTCCAGTGTATATCCGAAACGTATGGGTGGAAGGAGTATGTCCGGAGGGTATCTGGAGCGTAAGGATGAATTCGAGGTATAAGGCTAGTAGCGGATGAGGTCCATACTAGAAACTAATGGATATGGACTACTGGAGGTAGAGTTGGAAACGTAGACTATAGGAATCAATCCTAAGTCTCGGAAGATACTTAGAGTTGGGAACTGACTGGTTTGGATGAATGGAATGAGCAGAATCTAAGATGATATTTGAACTAATGTTCTCTAAAGTTTTACATGTAGTTTATATACTGTAGGTAGATAGTACGGAGAATCAGTGAATCCGGGACTGGAGGGCTATGCACAAAGTATAACGGAAGTCTATTAGTAAATGTGCAGTGGATCAGCAAACGTGAGTCGGATATGAAGCACAGGTAACGGATTAGTAAGCAGGACAGGAATATACACAGCTGGGACACCGGTACAGGTAGATCACCGAAAGGGGATAGAAGCAAGTATGCAGTGGACTTAGAACACAAGAGGCTGTAGCGCATCGGATGAGTGATCCAGATCAGATCTGTGGTCCGGATAGAAGCAGGATCGATCCGATCAGATCAGATGTATGGAATATGACATTGAGTAGGATCTTCTAAGTCAGCAAGGGTGGCTTGGCAAGTGAGTGGTACTGGTGTGATGAACAAGGGTCAGTTTACAAGGGTAACTTCAGCATCGAGAGTGTGAGGAGCAGAGGTTTCAGAAGACATTTAGCTAAGGCAGTAGTGAGTTGTAGGAGGTTCAGATGAAGAAGGTCAGAGAGCATGTTGCTTCTTATAAGCCTTCAGAATTCAAGCAGAGTTTCAGAGATTGTCTTCAGGAAGCCATTCATTATCTGCTGACAAATATCCTTTCCAGGACACCAAGTACTGGTGCCATTTCCTGGTTCCCTTGTGTGATAAGATTGCTTCCACTTCATATTCCTCTTCTTCTTTGATGACATCAGGGGGTGGCTGAAGGAAGTTCGGACCATGTACATCAGTTTCAATATAGGTGGATAAGACAGAAGCATGAAACATGGGGTGGATCTTCCACTGTATGGGGAGTTGGAGTTTAAATGTGATGGGTGATAAGACTTCTTCAATGGGGAACAGTCCATATCTTTTTGGAGCGAGTTTCCTGGATGGAAGTTTTAGATGAAGGTTTGCTGTGGAGAGCCAGACCTTATCTCCAACTTTCCACAGTGTGTACTTTTGTCCATGCGATTGTTCAGCCATCTTCTGCATTGCAAGATTATGACATGTGATGGCTTCTTCTCTTATCTTCTGCAGAGAATGTACTCATTCTTCTGCTGTAGGCATGGTAGAGTTGGAAATGATATGAGGGATAGCATGGGGTTCATAGCTCATCATGAGGAAGAAAGGGGATGCATTTTGTGCATTGTGTTTTTGGTGGTTATGAATGAATTTGGCAATGGGAAGGTGTTCTATCCATTCATCAGGGTTATTTTGGCAATAAATGCGAAGATAGGTCTCTAGTTCTTAATTGAGTTGTTCAGTTTGCCCATCAGTTTGTGGATGATAACACTCGTCCAATCCATATCCGATCCATATCCGATCCAAGATACTCGTCTGATCCAGATCCTATCCGAGACACTCGTCCGATCCAGATCCGATCTGAGACACTCGTCCGATCCATATCCGATCCATATTTGATCCATGTCCATATCTGATCCGTGTTCATATCCGAAACCATTCCTGTGCACCTGCGCATTACCCCTTTTAGGATATACCTGTGCCACCAGCTCTCGGTCATCCCTGCCTTCACCTCTTGGTCATCCCTGCCTCCAGCTATCAGTTATCTCTGCCTCCATCTCAATAAGTTGTTCCGTACAAGTTTCATCTCCAAGTTCATAGCCTGATGTTTTGCTGTACTTACTATTATGTTTCTGACATAGCCTTGGACTATGCTTACTTACCTTCTGGCATGCTACCTACAGTATATAAACTCGTAGTACTACTCCTGCAGACCTCAGTCTGATCATTGCTTGTATCCTTACTTATCCTGCTGTCTATATAACTCTGTTTCTGTTCTCACTTGGGCTCCAGCCCTTGTAAGTCTCCGGCTCTGGACTATGGGAGTACTCCCTAGTCCAGAGCCTTGACTCTCTATCCTATAATCACTTTCGGACTTCATCCGATTATAGTCCGTCTTCCGTTCCACCTTTGACTCTACCTGCAGTAGTCTTCCTCTGTTAGTTTCTACTTCGGACCTCGTCCGAAGTAGTCTCCACTTTCTCTACTTCACATCCGGGCCTACTCCTCCATATTAGTTATACCACTTCATCCATCCGTACACCTATCCATCTATCTGTCCATCCGTCCATCCATCCATCTGTTCATCCATCCATCTGTCCATCCATCTATCCGTCCATCCGTCCATCTATCTATCTGTCCGTCTACCCATCCGTCCATCCATCCATCTGTCCATCTGTCCATCTGTTATCCATCCAACACTCTGCTACTCCTACCTTCGGATCCTCATACCTTCGGACCTTCAGACCCTTGGTCCTATGGTCCTACGGTCCAGTCCTATTCTATCCTCCATCCTATTGTAACATCCCTCACTGTTCTACTCTGGACTTCGTCCAGGTAGTCTTGTCATCATCCCCTATCATCCAGGAATAGTTCCGGCACATTCCCACGCTCATCCGGAAGTCCTTCGGAGCTCTATTGAGCTATCCTGCACTAGAGTTCATCTGGACTACATCCAGACATCACCAGAACTCTCCCTAGGACTTCATCCAAAATTAAGGGGCAATACTCGGATAAGGGGCACAGCGTATGAGCTGAGGCCAAAGCCCTTTATGATCTGTTAACCCTCCGAGCATGTCTCTAACATGTAATCAAGAAGTTGGGCAAGTTCTTTAGAGAAATGAGATAGGAATTGCAGTCCACAATCAGAGATAATTTTGTCATGGAGACCAAAGCAGCGATAGACGTGTTTCAAAAATAGTTTTGCTACTCCTTCCGAGGAGATTGTTTTCTGACAAGGGATAAGGATTACCCCCTTTGTAAGGCCATGGTCGACCATGACCATGATGCTGTCAAAGCCATTACTAATGGGGAGGTCAGTGATAAGATTGACAGAGATCTGGGAGAAAGGGTGCTGGGCAGAGGAAGGAATCGGCATGAGGGGCGGCCTGACAGTATGAGTATCCACCTTCATTTGCTGACAAAGGGTGCAACCCTTGATGTATTTATGAATATAGGTACCCATAGAGGGCCACCACACTTCTTGTTTAACAAGTTCTTCAGTTTTGAAACAACCAGGGTGCCCTGTGGACGGGTGATCATGATGGTGAGAGAGAAGAGCAGGTTGGTGGGCTGGTGGAATATAGGCATGGTTGCAGAAATAAAGGATGCTGTTATCAATCTTCCAGTCCAAAATGGCAGATTTCATGGGCGGAAGACAAATTCCATTTAATGCATCTGATGCTGTTTTGAAAACTAGATCATCAAGAGGGTCAGAAGAACCTAATATGTCAAGTAGATCTGAATTGATGAGTCAGACAAAAAGGGAATCAGGAAGAAGAACAGTATCTTCATTATCATGACTGCCATTATCATGATCAGGGTGATGGGAGAGGGCATCAGGGACTGCCAGCTTGATTCCAGCAATGTGGTGCAGTTTGATATCAAAGGTGGAAAGAATCAACTGCTAGTGAGCTTGACGGTGGGTGAGCTTCTGAGCTGTGTGGAAGTACAAGAGAGTCTTGTGGTCGGTGAAGACTATAACTGGGTGCGGGTTCCCTGCAAGATAGTGACGCCATTCAGAGAGTGCTTGGATAATGGCAAGCAGTTCTCAATCAAATATTTGATAATTTTGTTTGGCGGAGTTTAATGACTGGGAAAGATAAGCACATGGGTGGTAAACTCTGTTTTCATCAGTTTGGAGTAGAACTGCTCCCATAGCAATGAGGGATGCATCAGTGGCAACAGCAAATTGTCAGATCAGGTCAGGGTTTTGAAGTACTGGTTGACTGGTAAACTTCTTCTTCAAGGTTTCAAATGTATCTTGACATTCCAGAGTCCAATTGAAGTGTGCGTCCTTCTTTGTCAGATCAATAAGAGGTCGTGCAATATTGGAGTAATGGGAGATGAAGGTGCAATAGAAGTTACAGAAGCCTAAGAAGGATCAGACATCTTTAACCATTCATGGGACTGGCCATTTGGTGATTCCCTTGGTCTTTGCAGTGTCCATAGCAACTTCTCCAGGGTGAATGATCATACCCAAATATTTGACTTCTTGTGCTTCGAAGGTGCATTTCTCTGGCTTCAAAAATAACTGTTCCTGCCATATGCACTCTAGTACCCTCTGAGTACATTGCTGATGTTCCTTCAGTGTTTTTGAAAAGATGAGGATATCATCCATATAGATCACCATCCACCCTTTATTAATTTCTTGCTGAAATGTTTGATTCATATAGGCTTGGAATGTTGCTGGGGAATTGCATGAGCCAAAGAACATAACATTGGGTTCATGGAGGCTGAATTCAGTAGTAAAGGCGGCTTTCCATTGGTTGTCAGGGTGGATGTGAATATTATTGTATCCAGAACGAATATCCATTTTTGTGAAGAAGTGGGTGTCATGGAGGCAGGTGACAAGGGTTACCGGAAGGGGGAGTGGATAAGCATTCTTTATTGTCCAATTGTTGATGTACCAGTAATCCTGGCATGGACAAAGCTCTCCACTCTTCTTTCCCACAAAGAAGAATCCACTAGCTTGCAGGGATTTTGATTTGGAGATGAAGCCTTTGGCAACGTTTTCATTGATGAAGTTACAGATGGCTTCTCTTTCTTTTTCAGATAAAGGGTAGACTTTAGACATTCTGGGAATGAAACCAGGTTTAGTGTCAATTCAGTGGTCAATACTGGGTCATTCCAGGGGAAGTTGATTGAGGCTGTCTTTTGCAAAGATGTCCTTGAAATTGTGGAGATAGGAAGGGACTAGTTCTTTGAACATCTTCTTTTTCTTTTCCTTCTCATCAGTAGCGAACTCTTGGGCTTTATTACTGAATTTGGCTGCTTCTTGGAAGGTCAGTGGGCTAAGCGAGATCTGGGAGTAATCCAGGAGTTGTTCTAGGCAGGAGGTACCATCGTGTGTGAGAGGAGTATCCATGGACACTTCCTCAACAATCCTCATTTGTAATCCATCCATATCATATTCCACCAGAAATTCTCCTTCATTTAGTTTGTAAGTTGCCACATTTTGGACCTCCAGTTCAGTCCAGACATCCTGCATAGTATCGAAGAACAGTTCATCAGGTTCTTCATTGTCAGTGGGGAGCAATGCAGGCACAATTTCTTCTGCAGTTGCTTTCAGAGAGGTTGGGGTTAGGAAAGGTTCTCCTCTCAAAAACTCTTCTTTGGTGGCTCTTCCTTTAGTAAAGTCAAGCTGCACCTTCTTTTCCGCTTTAACAGGAAGGGGTTCCTCCACTTTCCTTACCTGTTCCCTCTGCTCACTAGGAGTTTGTTGTTCTTGTGGTACAGGTGCAGGATGGGGCGATGGTTCTCTATCATTCTGCCTTTTTGCAGCCCTGGCAATTGGAGAGATTGGCCATCTCAGGAGAGTATCACTAGAAGGAGTTGGTCAGGTGATCATGGGTGAGGAAGGTCTGGCAACGGGAGCAACAGGAATAGGGTTTGGAGTGGGAGGACTTGGAGTTGGTTCTAAAATGGGTGCAGGTTCAGGGATGCTGCTAGTTATCAGAATAGCATCATAGGAAGGTAATTGTGGAAGTTTTGAATTCTTCCATTTCAGAGTAGGATGGTTAAAAAGAAGAGGAAGGTTTGCCTTCTTTCTATCTGTGTCGACATCTATTTCAATAAGATCTGACTTCTCGGTACGTGATAATGTCACCATTTCAGCAGTCCAGTCAATGACTGGGTTCATGGCACAAAGCCAAGGGATTCCAAGAAGAATTTGATCCCTTCTTCCCAGACAGGTGATATTGAATTTCCCATACATGGTTCATTTGTTAATTTTGACAACAAGTAGGCAATAATGTGTAATTGGGCCTCCTTTCACATAGGAGCCATCAGCAGTGGTGACCTTGAAAGGCTTACTGAGTCGTCTATGAGAGATGTTCTGGAGTTTCACAAATTCTTTGGAGATGAAAGTTCTGGTGGCTCCAGAATCGATGACAGCAGTGGTTTCGATGGATTTCAGATGAATGCGTGAGATAAGGGTAATGGGAACATGAAGTTCCTTTCATTCACCTACAGCATGTACAAGTTGTAATAGTACAGATGGAGAAACATACATTGATTTGTTTCTCCACATCAAAAATCCTGAGCCAGCCGCCTCACAGTTTCTTCATCCTTGCTCTCAACTTCTTCAATCTTCAACCCAGGTCTGGATCCTTCAGATTCCATCTGGCATACAGGAGTACTTCTCTCCTTCTTGGGACATCTATTTGCATGATGCCCAGTCTGATGGCAATTAAAACATTTGCCCTTCTTCATATGGTCTACCTTCTCAGCATGAGTAAGGCGATCAACTTCCATTGCATTCGGGTCATTCTGCGACTTCTTTAAGGGTGCATGATGGTTACCAATTGACATGAGGTGGTGATAAGAGTTGTTGATATTGACACATGTTTTGATGACTTTATCAAGGGTTTTGGGAATGTCTCCAGTGTTGAACAGATGGGTAAGGATACCCATATTGAGACCATCCTGGAAGAACTGGATCTTTGTCAATTTGTTGGTGATTCATGCCTGATTGGCAAGGAGAACAAAGTCAGCAGTATACATCTGCAGGTCTTTGTTACCCTGCTTCAAGTCTCAGAGTTTGGTGATCATGGATCTGGCTGGGTCAAGGGGTGCAAACACCTTGTTGAAGCTTTTGAGGAAAGCATCGAGCTTGTCATACGTGTGAGGTGACTGTGCATGGGCTTCTTTGAGGAAGTGCTCTTTCCATAAGCGGGTGTTTCCCTTTTCCATAAAGGAACAGATGAAAATAATATTCTGCTGATCAGTGGTGTACAACTTCTCATTGATGTCCATGTATGCATGGCATGATAAGAGGAAGGACTTCAAAGTGGTGCGATCACCATCAAAGATGGTAGGCATACCAATCTTGAATTCATGTTCTTTTGAAGACATTCTGGGCAAATAGTAATGTCACAAGGATGTAAACCTTTGTGCTCAAACACATTTATCTGCAGTCCACTAGGGCTTTGTCTGATTCAGTGAGTGGGGGCTGAAGATGTGATAGTCAATGGTATCGATGGACTTTAATCTTTTGTTATGAACTGGGATAGTTCTTAACACAAAGGCTGCACAAGAGAGTCTTCTCGAATGTGGATTCATATACCAAAGCAAAAGAGCAATGGTTCACTATGCTGGCTTGACGTAAGTCCAACACAGAATCAAGGTAAATGACAAAGACAGTCAAGTGCCTGAGAGGACTAGACTGGCTGAGTCAGATACGTTCAGCAACAACAAAGGTAGATCCACAAGGGTGATTACAGAATTAACTGAGTCGAAGCAAAGGTTCGCTTTTAGACCAAGACTTAGGTGTGCTAAGCTTAGAGACGATCAAGACAACTAAGAATTGTGGGTTCTTAGCAAAGGATATCCAGGTAAAACCCAGTAAGATTAAAGTGAGGAGATACAGCATATCTACAAGTGTTTATATACTAAAGTAAGAAGGTACTTTAGGGCTGGCTCATATAGCATAAATGGGCTGTGTAACCAAAGAAGGAAGGCAGCTAAAGTACAACATGTTGGACGTATGATGTCATAGAGTCATAGGAGTCAGAATGAGTCATGTATAAACATACAGTCAAGTGACCATGGGCAAAAGTGATATATAAGGAAATGATGAAGTAAGCAAAGCAAGAGGCAGAAGAGTACAAGTGAAGAAATAAGTGGGGCATACAATGATTATAACAATCAAGGTGGAAGACAACGAGCAGAATGTGCTGCTCAAGTGCACCATTGATATGGTGTTAGCCAACTATGTTATGGCCCAACATTGAGTCCACCAGTACACCCAATTTCTGACAATTCTGAAGCATGAGGAAGATGCATGGGCACAGAGGTTTCAGAAGGCATCCAGTGTGATGCTGGATTATGAACCTGCCAGTGATCACCCTAGCAGGTGTGACCCAAGGAAGACTGAAGTGCTCCATATTTAAAACTAAGTTCAGACACTTCCTCATGTCTAGTTGTATCTTATCTTGATATTCATCCTGCAAAAGATAGCTTACTTTGTTCAAGTTGTGAACTACTATGTACTTTATGATGTCAAAAATCCACTTGCAGCCTATTACTAGCAGTAGCATGTCATAGTCAAGTGCTGAATTGGACTTAGTATTTGCCACCATATGATGTCGACATGATGTAGGAAAGAACTGCAAACTTACTAGTACTATAGGGAAGAAACTTTGAGATATGTGCAGCAACACAGCATAACTTCTGCCCAAGTATATATCTTAAGTATGGTAATGCCTAATGAGGACATGTTTGAACACATGGCCAGCAGCTGTCACAGACTCATAGTACCACTAGTAGTAGTATGTCAGGCTAGTACTACATTAAAGCACAGCCTCAGTAAAGGCAGAATGCATTTTTCTCAACCATGTTCAAGTTGGACTCTTTTCCATATCCTGGTACTTTTGATGGTGTCCTGTGGTGCAGCACACTGCTCTTGGAAGAAGGATACAGATTTTTGGGGGCTTAGCAGGCATCACTCAGTGTGCAAGAATTACCAGAAGGAAAGCACATTGGCCATGCAGAGAAGGCATGGTCAGGCAAGAGAATTGATCAGGATATTGCAAAAGTTAACTCTACAGATCACAACTGGCAGTACTAGTAGTGCTAGTAATGCCCCCAGCAGTGTAAGTCACCAGTAATATCAGGATACAAGTTGCTTGCGAACCTCACAATTTGATTCACATAACTTTCTAATCTATCATGCATGTACTATAGCTCAGACCAATTTGACTCCCCAAGAACCACCTCTTGAAGCCTATAGCTTTTTGTGAACCAACTAGTTGGATGTTCAATTGCATGCAACCTGAGCCTATGATTGGTCAGACAGCTGGTACTAGTACTACAGCTTGTGATCATGACAATACACCAGCTTTTGCATCCCATGACTTGGATGTCTTAGATATTGCAATGGAGGATACTTGTCATGAATTCCTCATACAAACCATTATTCTTTCCTCAATTTCTCTAAAGCGCCTAAACCCAGCACTAAGACAAACCCTAACCCTACCAAAATCCCTACATCCACTTCTATAGTTGAACTCCCTGATAAAGATGAAGAGGTCTTTTATGATGCTATCAGATAAGATAAGATAAGATAGTATCACATGACAAATCACATGACCTCAGAACCTTCTAGAATATGATATCATTATGATGTCATCAACAATGTCACAACATCACATCATACAATTTCCTTTTCTATTTTTTGATTGGCTAGTAGTTTCAGACTCAGTTTGTATCTCAGTTTCAATATGCCTATATAGTCAGCTAGTTTTGCTGTAGTAGTTCTTTAGTTCAAACCTCTTGTATCTACAACTAGTAGCAACCAGACATCACTGCTCAGTCTTCTCTCTGTTGTGATAACCTTTGTTCAAGTCCTAGTCTCTGCCCTTGTCTTAAGTGATTAAAGGGGTTGTGACAATACTGCTGAATGAGAACATGCAGTTTCAGGTGTGCATCCACATGACATTTCTTATCTATGTTATATCATGGTGCTCATAAACTAGTAATACTAGCGGATCCAGGTCAACATTCTTCACAATGGATGGATAGGCCATCTCCAAGATAATTTGAGGACCTGCTACCTGTCAATGAAGATATCAACCCTTCTGACCCATCTGAGGATGATCTATCTCCCATAACTGACAATCAAAGTCCATTGGCACCACAGTGCAGAATTCAGAGAGTCCTTCTAACATTGCATGACTCCAAATGGCATTTAACTCAATCAGCCTCTGTCAACAATACCCTAGGCAGCCTTCATTCAAGCCTGATAAATTTATTCCATCTTTGTTACTAGCTCATACTTATCTGGTGGTCAATGCACATGATACCAAGAGGTCTGAACCATTTCCTGTTGTCCCTGGGCCTTAACATGACTATCTACCACCTCATGACATGGATGAACTCTGCTAGTCATCAAAAATCAGAGGCTGAAGTAACACATTGTGACAGTCCAGCTAGTGCTGGCCTTGCATAGGTCTATTTCCACTATTTTGTCTAGCCCCTATACTGCATAGCATGACCACCCCTAATCCTGATGCTATCAATATATACAGTTACTAAGGATACTGCACCTTTGCTGGACTACCATACTGCAGTACTGAGCCATGTTCCACAAGCAGATGCCCATTGAATGCCCATGCCTTGCCCACTAGTTCCATTTGGTGCATAGTATATTCCCATCTATCACTGCTAATCCCACAGCAAGCTTTATGACATGTAGAATGTGTGCCACAGCACATGCAGCACTATTACATACCACTACAGCTAAGTCTTACATACTTACTACTACTCTTGCCTATCGATTCTGCATACTTATGATGTATGATAAAAGACTGCTGACTTCTCCTCCATACTACACTCCCCTTCTACTGTACAGCAGTAGGAGAAGTCACTCATTATTATTCCTTACATCATATCACTCATTTGACAG
Source organism: Suillus decipiens (assembly GCA_016695475.1). Lineage (NCBI taxonomy): Eukaryota > Fungi > Basidiomycota > Agaricomycetes > Boletales > Suillaceae > Suillus > Suillus decipiens. The sequence continues at coordinate 19,695 of MU172971.1, forward strand.
GATCCCTATACTGCTACCGCTATTGCTATTCAAAATACATCTTCTTTGAAAAACATATCATCTCTAAATTCTTTGACAGTCATCACCATATCTGTCACTATTGATGCTATCATCACTATCCTCATCACTATCGCTGTTACCATCACTAGACATTGTTATCATCATTAGCCCTTCACACAAGTTTTGCTATCACTCAGCATACAGCACTATCATAGTTACTAGTACATGCTATCACACTGCTCATTGTTAGCACTCTTCGCAGTACCATCAGTATCATCAGCATCACCAGTATCCATCATACTCAGCACACTTTTTTCACAGCACTATCAGTGGCATCACTACCACTACCTTTGGCAACATCTTATAGTAGTATCACATGCTTTACATTAGCATCAGATGAAGTATATCCACCAGCAACCCCTCAGGTTGAACGTTCTTGCTCTGCAAGTATAGCAGCTAGGCAAGCATTCAACATATACTAGCATAGGTGGTAGTTCACCATCATACTAGCTAGATTGTAGTCTTTACAACATATTTGTCATATACCAGATTCTACACTCCACTTCCACTAGAACATCCTGCTCAAATCCACATCCATCCAATCCCCACTCAATCCAGTTCACATATCCAATCCAAGACACTTGTCCAATCCAGATCCAATCCAAGACACTCTTCCAATCCATATCTGATCCATGTCCATATCTAATCCATGTTCATATCCAAAACCATTCCTGCGCACCTGCACATTACCCCTTTTAGGATATACCTGTGCCACTGGCTCTCAGTCATTCCTGCCTTCACCTCTTGGTCATCTCTGCCTCCAGCTATTGGTTATCTCTGCCTCCATCTCAATAAGTTATTCCATACAAGTTTCATCTCTGAGTTCATAGCCTGATGTTTTGCTGTACTTACTATTATGTTTCTGACATAGCCTCAGACTATGCTTACTTACCTTCCAGCATGCTACCTACAGGATATAAACTCATAGTACAACTCCTGCAGACCTCAGTCTAATCATTGCTTGTATCCTTACTTATCCTGCTGTCTATATAACTCTGTTTTCATTCTCACTAGGGCTCCAGCCCTTGTAAGTCTCCAGCTCTGGACTATGGGAGTACTCCCTAGTCCAGAGCCTTGACTCTCTGTCATATAATCACTTTTGGACTTCATCCGATTGTAGTCCATCTTCCGTTCCACCTTCAACTCTAGCTGCATGACATATGTCAGACCCTGCACTATGGTGTTATCGACTTGGGCTTTTCAGCGTAGTTCCTGGTCAAGGATGACCCCCAGGAAGTGGTGCATGTAGACTGGTTGGATGACAGCCCCTTGGATGTGCATGTCAGGTCTGGGCTTACATCTGTTCATAGAAAAATCCATCAGTGCGAATTTGTTAGTTTCAAAGCAAGAGTTGTGAGCTTTCGACCAATTAAAGCCTCCTCCTGGGTGCTCGAGCATGTTGGCAAGGATGGCGTGGGTCTTGGTGAAGTCCTTACCAATGGCAATGAATGCCATATCATCGACAAATACCAGTGTTAGCTCTTTCAATGCTTTGCGGCCTCTGCATGGGGTAACAACATTGATGAGATTTGAAAGAGGGTCTCCTTGGCTGATTCTGTTGGTAACAGGGAACCAGTCAGATGTAAAGCCATTAAATTTCAGCTGCGTGTGACAGGGCGTCAGCACCTGTTCAGAGTACAAGTTTGTTACAATCGTTGTACACCCCCCTATTTTTCCTTTCACACTTATGTCTCTTTCCATTTATGATTACCTAAACACGTTGTACTTTAGCTTCCTTCCTCCTTTGGTTACGAAACCTGTATGTACTTCATGAGCCTCCCCTAAAGTCCCTTTCCACTTTAGTATATAAATGCTCGTGAATACACTGAATGTTCTCTATTCTAATCTTACTGGGTTTTACCTGGATTCTTCCTTCGCTAAGGACCTCCAATCCTTAGTCGTCTAAGATCGTATCTAAGCTTAGCACACCTAAGTCTTAGTCTAAAGCGAACTTATGTGCCTTGACTCAGCTAGTTCCATGTACCTTATACTCGGACCTATCTTTGTCGTTGTAGAATGTATCTGACTCAGCCAGTCTAGCCCTCTCTTGGACTTGTCTGTCTTCATCGTTTACCTTGAACTTGTGCTAGGCCTTCGCCCTGCTAGCACTATGAATCCACGACTCTCGATAAAGGCATTCACACCCCTTGACCCAGCCAGATCAGCTATCACCAAACTACGTGACCTGAAACAGGGTAACAAAGACCTCCAAACTTACGCAGCTGACTTCACCCTCCTTATGAATCAAGCAGGAATCACTGACGAGTTAACTAAGATTCAGTTCTTCCAGAACAGTCTTAATATGGGTATTCTCACCCAGTTATTTAGCACTGGAGATGTCTTTGACACTCTTGACGAAGTAATCACTACTTGCATCAACATTGATAACTCCTATCACCGCCTGAAATCGATTTGAAACTGCCATGCACCACAGAAGAAGTCTCAGAAGTATGGAAGCACCTGTTACTCCTCCTCCTGCGATCCGAACATGATGGAAGTCGATTGCCTTACTCATGCCGAGAAGATCAATCTTATGAAGAAGGGCAAATGCTTTAACTGCAAACAGCCCAGACACTGTGCAAATGGTTGTCCTAAGAAGAAGGAGCATTCTACTTCTGTATGCCAGACCGATACCAAAGCTTCAGGGTCTGGGTCAAAGATAGAAGAAGTAGAAAGCAATGACGAAGAAACCATAAGGCAGTTGGCCCAGCATTTTTAATTTGGAGAAATAAATTGATGTATGTTTCTCCATCTGTACTACTACAACTTGTATGTGCTGTAGGTGAACGAAAGGAACTTTGTGTTCCCATTACCCTTATCTCACGCACTTGTCTGAAATCCATCAAAACCACTGCTGTCATCGATTCCAGAGCTGCCAGACCTTTTATTTCTGAAGAATTCATGAAAGTCCATAACATCTCACAAAGAAGACTTAGTAAACCGTTCAGGGTTACTACCACCGATGGCTCCTACATAAGAGGTGGCCCAATCACGCATTATTGCCTACTTGTCATCAAAATCGACAAGCGAACAATGTACAGGAAATTCAATATCACCCATCTCGGACGAAGGGACCAGATTCTTCTGGGTATCCCCTGGTTACACGCCATGAATCTGGTCATAGACTGGACAGCTGAAACAGTGATGCTATCACACACTAAGAAGTCGGATCTTATTGAAATAGATGTTGATACTGATAGGAAGAAAGCAAGGCTTCCTCTCCTGTTTAATCACCCTATCCCAAAATGGAGAAATTCGAAACTCCCACGATCAATAACTGCAGCCACTCCACCAAGCCTTCCCATTATCGAATCTTCCCCTCTGCCAAAGCTCACCTCTATCCTCACTACTGATCCTTCACTCATTGTTACCCCTGTCGCCATTCCCTCGCCAGTCACCCCGCAGGTAAAATTACCCTCACCAATGATTACTCGACCAATGCTCCCTAGCAAAACTCTTCCCCAACAACCCATTTCTCCTATCCCTAAGCCTGAGAAGAGACACACTGAAAGAGAGTTATCACTGAGACCTGCACCTATTCTGAGGGAACAGCGACCACCAGTAGAGCAGAGGGAACACGTTAGAAAGGTGGAGGACTTACCCAATGAAGCACGAGTTGAAAAGACAGTACGCCTGGACTTTATGGAAGGGCGAGCTATGGAAGAGGAATTCCTTCATGGCAAACCATTCCTTGCACCTGATGACCCCTCTCCTATCAAAGAAGCACCACCGGCATTAACCCCTTCTCCTGATGATGAAGATGAACCCTTCTTTGATATGATGCAAGATGTCTGGACAGAACCTGAAGTCCATAACATCGCTACCTACGAGCTAAAGGAAGGGGAATTCTTAGTGGAATATGACATAGAGGGTCTACAAATGAGGATTGTTGAAGAAGTCTCCATGGATACTCCCCTTACATGTGACGGTACTTCCCAATTGGAGCAACTTCCGAAATACTCTCAGGTTTCACTTGCCCCACCATCTTTCGCAGAAACGACCAAATTCAGCAACAAAGCTCAGGAGTTCGCCATGGAGGAGAAGGAAAAGAAGAAGAAAAGTTTCGAAGAACTTGTACCTTCATACCTTCACAACTTCCGAGATATCTTTATGAAAGAAGGCCTCGACAAGCTTCCTCCTGAATGGCCTAGCATCGACTATAGAATTGAAACCAAACCCGGATTCGTCCCTTGCACATCGAAAATCTACCCATTGTCCAGAAAAGAAAGAGAAGCCATCAAAACTTTCATTGACGAAAATGTGGCTAAAGGATTTATCTCTGAATCGAAATTGCCCCAAGCTAGTGGATTCTTCTTTGTTGGAAAGAAAAGTGGAGAATTATGCCCATGTCAAGATTACCAATACATTAATGACTGGACAATCAAGAATGCGTATCCCCTTCCCCTTCCTGTGATGCTAATAGCCCGACTTCATGACACCTGATTCTTTACTAAAATGGATATCAGATCCGGATACAACAATATTTGTATTCATCCTGATGATCGCTGGAAAGCCACATTCACTACAGAGTTTGGCCTCTATGAGCCTAATGTTATGTTCTTTGGCTTATGCAACTCCCCCGCTACGTTCCAAGCCTATATGAATCGAATGTTCCAGCAAGAGATCAATAAAGGATAAATGGTCATTTATATGGATGACATCCTGATCTTTTCCAAAACACTAGAAGAACATCAGAAATGCACACAAAGAATCTTAGAATGTATCTGGCAAGAATGGTTGTTCCTTAAACTGGAGAAGTGTACGTTTGATGCCGAAAAAGTTGAATATCTTGGAATGGTTATTTGCCCAGGAGAAGTCGCCATGGATACTGCCAAAACTAAGGGTATCGCCGAATGGCCAATCCCACGAACTGTCAAGGACATCCGATCCTTCCTCGGCTTCTGCAACTTCTATAGTACTTTCATTTCCCACTACTCCGATATCGCTCGACCCCTTATCAATCTAACAAAGAAGAACACCAATTTTAATTGGACGCCCAATTGTCAGGATACCTTTGACATCCTGAAGATGAAGTTTACCCAACAACCGGTACTTCACAACCCTGACCCACTTTGGCAATTCACTGTTGCCACCGATGCCTCCTTAGTCGCAACAGGGGCAGTCTTACTCCAAACTGACGAAAACGGGGTTTATCACCCCTGTGCTTATCTTTCGCAATCCCTTAATCCCACCAAACGAAATTATCAAATCTTCAATAGGGAATTGCTTGCTGTTATTCACACCCTTACAGAATGGCGTCATTACCTCGAAGGAAGCCCTCATCCTGTAATTGTCTTTACTGACCACAAGAACCTGCTGTACTTCAGGACAGCGCAGAAACTCACTTGACATCAGGCCCGCTGGCAACTTATACTTTTTACTTTTGACATTGAACTGCACCACATTGCTGGTACTAAGCTGGCCTCCCCAGATGCCCTCTCCTGTTGCCCTGATCATGATCTTGGCAGTCATGATAATGAAGATACCATTCTTCTTCCTGATTCCCTTTTTGTCCGACTCATTGACACAGATTTACTTGATGTATTGGGCTCTTCTGACCCTCTTGATGATCCACTTTTCAAAACGGCGTCAGAGGCCCTAGATGGCATATGCCTTCCCCTCATGAAATCTGCCCTCTCTGATTGGAAGATTGACAATGGTATCCTTTACTTCTGCCATTGTGCCTATATTCCCCCTGCTCATCGCGCTGCCTTTCTCTCTCACCATCATGATCACCCCTCCACAGGGCACCCCAGTCATCTCAAAACTGAAGAACTTGTCAAGTGTGAAGTCTGGTGGCCCTCCATGGGGTCCTATATCCACAGATATGTCAAGGGTTGCACCCTTTGTCAGCAAATGAAGGTGGATACCCACCCTGTTCGACCACCTCTTACCCCCATCTCTTCCTCGGCTACCTGCCCCTTCTCTCAGGTTTCGGTTGATCTTATCACTGACCTTCCCATTAGCAATTGCTTTGATAGTGTCATGGTTGTGGTAGACCATGGGCTTATGAAGGGGGTAATTCTCATCCCCTGTTTGAAAACCATCACTTCCGAAGGCATGGCAAAGTTATTTTTAAAGCATGTTTACTGCCATTTCAGTCTCCATGATATGAACCACGAGCCATTCCTCATCTAATCCCTGATTCAACTGTACCATCAGCAGAAGAACGAGTATGCTCCTTGCAGAAGATAAAGGAAGAAGCAATCACTTGCCACAACTTAGCAATGCAATGAATGGCAGAATGATCCCATGGGAAGAAATACACCCCATGGAAGGTTGGCAATAAGGTTTGGTTATCCACAGAAAACCTCTGATTAAAGTTACCATCCTGGAAACTTGCACCAAAAAGATATGGACCATTCCCAGTCGAAGAAGTTCTATCCCCTATCACATTCAAACTCTGACTGCCAAAACAATGGAAGATTCACCCCATGTTTCATGCTTCCGTCTTATTGTCCTATAGTGAAACTGATGTGCATGGACCAAACTTCCTAGAACCACCCCCTCATGTCATTGAAGAAGAGGAGGAATACAAAGTTGATGCGATACTTGTGCATAAAGGAACTGGCAAACACTGACGATACTTAGTATCCTGGAAAGGATATTTGTCAGCAGATAACAAATGGATCCCAGAAAACAATCTCTGAAACTCCACTCGAATTCTAAAGGCATATAAGACATGACACACCCTCTGATACCAGTCATCTGCCTCAGACCTTCTAGTCCTTAGTGAATACTCAGCTATGTCTTCTACCTCCTACACTGCCAGCCAATCCAACTCTGCCAAAGTCACCATTGATCATCTCTCTTTCATTACACCAGTTCCTCTCACTTGACAATATGCCCTTACAGACCTTGAGGATCCTGCCCAAGAAAACTACCACAATGTCATTAACGACATCCAGAACACCTCCCTCATCATCTCCACCCTCCTCTGCAAAGGACATGCCATTGAACTTGACAATAAGCTCCACAGAACACACAATCACATCCCACAGCTCATCACTAACCTCATCCGCACTGCTTCCCTCTTGGGCAGAATCGCTGCCGACATTAAGGATAATCACATCCAGCAATGTCTTCACCACATCGAAAGATGCATTCAACATTATGGTGTGTTGTTGCTCCCTGATGATTTTAAGAGTGATGTTGAAGAAGTTATCCACCTCATATCCAAGTGCAGGGCAGGCATTGCACGCCCTCCCTCTCTGCACCGCACTGAGCAAACGCATACATCGCTTACCACCTCTTATTCAACATCTCATCCTCATGTCGATGCCATTACTGGCATACTATCTACTATCAAGGAGGCGTCCACCTTCATAGTAAAAGATCTTCATCTTCGCATAGCAGGACATCCCACTATGCAGAAAACGCTAGAAAGAATAGCAACCACCGCCCTTCCTTCATACGCCAAAAAGACACACCCAGATTGGGTTCATGATGCCACCTTAGCAGCACAGCTTATGCTGTTGAAAATCCATCCCCCTATGACGATTCCCTCCAAAGAAGAACTCACGTCCACCACTCATATCCTTGAAGAAACCAACTTTGTCTGTACTGAAGAACACCCTGCAGCATTATATACTGCCTTTACCAATACTCATGAAGAAATAGTTGCTGCTAGGGTCGTCACGGATGTACTGGATCTTCATAAGGATCCTCCTACCGCCACCCTCACTGACCCTGCTGCGCTAGGGCAGGTTCCAGTAGAGACCCTTGGTCGTACTTTCCCTTCCACACCTGACAAATTAATCACCACCACCAAATCTCACTCCACACCACTTTCACCACCCCCTTTTCAGGGATCTCTTCCAAATGACCGACCTTCTCGATACTGAAAACGTCGTCATGGCATGGCATCAGGCAAGGACAGAGCGAGATCTGCTAGTCCTCAACCAGTTCCTATCCCTTCCCCACTCCACCAATCTTATTCTAACCACGATGAGAACATGAAATGTCGATTCTGCCATGAATACAGCCATTTTCAATCCACTTGCCTGCAATATAAATGTTGTATCTGTGACAAGTTTCAACCGGGACACCTTATGTTGTACTGTCCTCAATTTCATGGAACCCCACCATTCACTCTTATGTACAAAGATGATGGGTTCTACAAGGCGCTTCACATCTGGGAGTCATACCTCGACTCCATCCACTCCTCTATCCTGAGCATCGATAAGAAACAGAGAGAGGAGCTTAGATGTAGGGGCACAGAAGAAGCAGTGTACATGATGTGTCATACTGGCAGGGATGATGAAGATGACTTCAAATTCTCTGACAATCCCATCTACTACTATAACCAAGATGACTAAGTCGGTGACTTTGTCCATAAAATGGGGGTAATGTTACAATCATTGTACACCCCCCTATTTTTCCTTTCACACTTATGTCTCTTTCCATTTATGATTACCTAAACATTCCCTTGTATATCATCTTCGCCCATGGTCACTTGACCATACGTTCATATGTGACTCACTCTGACTTGGTCTTGCTCACATGACTATATGTTCAACACATTGTACTTTAGCTTCCTTCCTCCTTTGGTTATGAAACCTGTATGTACTTCACAAGCCTCCCCTAAAGTCCCTTTCCACTTTAGTATATAAATGCTCGT